>JALIZH010017359.1:0-24237 GCA_030522465.1 Rhipicephalus appendiculatus | reverse complement strand
GGGCGCCGCAGCACACGAGCTGCCAACCACTGTGGTCTTGGCCAAAAATTCCTCACATAAACAGTCACTGCACTGAAAACTTTGTGGTGGTAAGTAACTGCCCCATGCATTCCACATGCATCGTGTCGGATTGCAGTCTTGCCAGGCTTCACCTCGAGTCCCTTCCCAGCCTGAGCCCTGCAGGTGGCATGCCTGTCTCCAAATGAGGAGTGGGATTCTGCTTGAACAAAAACCCCGGCACTTTACACGCTAGAGTTCCCTGGCTCTGTTTAAGTGCACACTTCAACTCACGAACCATGCTCTCTGCTCTGCCATTGCTTGACGGGTACTAAGGGGCAGTATACATGAATTGAATGTCATTTAACTTAAGGAACGACCGCATTTATGCACTCGTCAATACCGCAGAATTGCTGCCTACGACTAAGTCTGGCAGCCCCGAAGTTGGAAACATCTTACGTTGTCGTTCTACCAAGACATGCGCGCTCGGCGACGTCATTATTGACCCTGTGTTTTCCAAGACATCGACCACAGCGCCGCTCATACTGCTGATACGCCCCCGCGGCACGTTCACCTTCACATTGTACCGTGCCTCCCTTTATGGCTTGCGTGCCAAATTTCTCGGTCAATTCGTGCTGGACTTCTGTCTCGAGTCGGGTTGCTCTTATAGCTTTCTGTTGTTTAGCCGTAGGTTCCGCCGTGACTGCGAGCTCGTATGCGGCTTCGAACCTCGGCTCTTTTTCTGGCAAGAGACGTCGTTGAACCGCCCCATCAGCGATTACCAAAACCAATTGGTCACGGAGCATTTCATCTAAGCGTGAAGTTGTCCCCGCCGAACCCACAGTTCCATGCTAATCTACGCAGAACTGCGACATAGTCAGCAACAGATTCCCCGCTTTCGTGGCCCCGTTTCGAGAACACATACCTAGAATAGAGTTCTGATGGCCTAGGCTGGATGTGTTTCTTCACGGTGTCAATGATAACCTTGTAGTCGACATTCTGTGGCCGCAGGCTTGACGAGCGTCGCGTGCAGGGAGTATATTTCCGTTCCAGAACAGCTCAATAACACAGCTCTTTTGTAAGCCTCCGTGGTCAGCTTGCTGACGGCACAAGACAATTCGATGCGCTCGGCGTATTCTTCCCATGTCGCACCACTACTGACATCAAACACTGCATTGCGGCCGTTACACACCATTTCGTCAATTCCAACGGCCCACATAGCCGAGACCATGCTTCCTCGCCACTGTAGTAAGCGACGTCCGGACAACAGATAAGCCAGTAAGAAAGGATGTGTTTACTTCAGCCGTCAACGTGTTTTAATTAGAAGCGGCACCCTTGTTTGCGCTCAAGGTGGCCGATACCAAACGGCGCATGCTTCGCTGCTCCGGCGGTACGGCACCACACGACGTCAATTTATCCCACATTGAAAGTGGTGTTGCTGCAGACGCTCGCTGTGGCTTTGTTCTTCGGAGCATCATATAAATATTAAAACTTTCTTTTCTCAAGGTTCGTTGATCTTTCACTGCCGCGGAATGTAGGTCAACCTCCTCGCAAGTGAAAGTTTTCTCAGCTTAGCAACTTCACGTAGGAAAAGAAAAGATCTTGTGCATTTCATTTTAGTCCCCAAATCTTTTTCAGCATGGTGAGAAAATGGTGCCGATTGGTAGTGAGTGCTCCTGACGCCATATTAGCCTAAAATTGGCAATTAATTATGAGAAATCTCTCGCCCTTTTCTCGAGATATGATGCCATAAACCCAAGGTTCACCGCTATTCACTGATTCGAGCATCGTGAGCTCCACAGTTACCGCAGCAGCCGTGCCATGCCGCCACAAGCCCGCGCGCTCGCTCGCGATCACACTGAGAGTAGGAAACGCGTTTGAAGGAACAAAAAGAAGCTAAGTGCGCAGGGTCATAACGCGCGCCGACGAACGGATGTGGCTTCTTTCCCCCTAGTGGTCCCTGCCCTTCGATGCTTTCAGCGCGCTCGCTTCTACTAAATGGGAGAGAAAGCGTTGAAAACGTTTGGTGAATCTCTAACTACGCTCGTATGATGGATTCAAGAATCTTTGCGGCAGTCAATTCGTGAGGCATATAAACGCATTTAAGGTATGAGGCCAAGTGTAAAACGCGAATATTGTTTTTTTTTCAAAATGTCATTTTTTGTTTTTCGGTCATGTCAAACGCGCTATTTAACCCACCATTTTGCTGCACAATGTTTCCGTCTACGCAGTTTCTTTCAAAAGATGCAAGTAAAAACGTTAGGCCACCCATCATCTAAGGAACCGAGACTGAACGTGCCAGTTTTGTGTGCATCATATGATTAGCTTAATATGCAGCAATTTTTTCGTTATTTAACAATCATATAAAGTACGAAGATATGACAATGCTCTGATATCATTATCAACACATCGTTTTTAACGATAAAAGTAATAAACTTCTGACCAAGTGTACGCCCAACGTCGTACTTGTGTTGTTTACGCTCAATGACATGTATATGAGCGTGTCAATAATCAAATTTGCGTTGTATGACGCTGTGTGTCATTAAAATTATGACAAGAAAGGTACATTTGGTATTCTGAAGCAAGTTGGGATCGAGCCTGGCCTCTAAACTGCAAGAACTTGCCTCACAAGTGATCGGCACCGCATCGTGAAAGCATCCTGCCTGGGCAGTCATGCTGCAAAGCAAGCTAGAAAAAAATGGCGTGTCCGTAGTCGAGAAAAATCACTCAAGAGCAAGGTGCAGAACGGTACTGGGTATATATATTGAGAATCTTAGCGCTCCTGATCACCTTGTGTAAGAGCTGCACTTGTTTCAAATCTTTTTTTGTTGATTTTCTCAGAACTTGTAATTTTGGTCTTGTTCCGTACGCGAACAATCGTAACTTTATCGATAATAAAAATTTTTCATTAAAAATAGGCACACTTCCTTATCACCTTAGTGGGTGTGCAATGTACCTCAGTGAGCAAACTCGGGCCACAAGATTTAATGTGGTTGCCTGTTATACGAAGGTGCCCCTCGTGTTAGTGCATAATTTTTTGGCTATTTAACCCTTTCCGTCCCGCATTAACTATTTTCAATGTAAGCAACTAGTTTTTACATTCGGAGATGCGCAGGATCGTGGTAGTCCAAAAAAACTGAAAAACTCTTTGCTCACACTTTTCAGTGAAGAGTAATTAATGTGCCAATTAATTTAATAAATAATTATTATTTAATAATGATTCCATAATTTTCACTTCATTTATTACTTAAAATGTTATTTAGATAGGATAGCATAATGTCCGAAAGCAAAAATTCAAATTTTTGGCACAGAACTAAAATAAGTGCCCTATCTGCTCGGTGAAAGAAGACGCTGCCTCAGCGAAATGCGCGAACAGCACGACCGCTTATGTAACCTCTTCGTTCAGACTTTACCTCGCTGTAAGTGTGTACCACGTTGACACCGCATGTAGGGCAGATGCTAAATACGGGCTCTTGAGGAATAACAACGCTTTATCTTTACCAGATGCTTGCTGACTGACCTACATAATTTATGATTCCAATTGGAATCACTGGGACTGAAAGGAATAATCATGATATTTTTAATATTCGTCTGCTCTCATTTGTTTTGGTTCATTGCACAGGCCGAAGCTTCTTTTATATCCCTACAAAAAGTCAGGTTTTCTGAAGAGTGCAATTTGAGTTAGGAGTGCTGGCGTAAAGCACCTTTTTATAAATTTTTTTAATTATGGGAAAAAACAAAAATTCGGACTTGCTTTACAATGCTCACATGTGCCTAAAAGAATGTGATTTGTAATGTAGACCAAAAATGTTCAGTGCTAATTGCTTTTAAAAAAATCCGACACTTGGCCTTATACCTTAAGGAAGCCATTCGATCATTGCTTTGAAAAGGTGTTGCCAGGCTCAATTTAAGCGCGATCTCAATCGCGTAATTTAGATTATTGAAGGAGTTCATCAAATATTCCATGAACGTAGAAACATGATGTCTTCAGGGGAAGTGCTCGTAAGCGAGGGAAATATTTTTGTTGCCATGAAATGCATTTCAGAAGGCCCAGTTATTATATCATAGGCTCACCGTCATCATTTCACGGTGGGTGTTTCTGCGCTGATCTAAGGTTCGCCTCAGAAATTTCCATCTGTACCTGTCTGGCTCTGCCTAATTTACATTTACAGCTTTGCCAAAAATATATTAGAATAAGGAGTCGTTTCCTTGTACAACAAAAGAATACTGGGAAACATTACTTCTGCATCGTGAAACAAGGACTGGCTGAGCATAATGATGGATCGCTGGTCTTCGTAATTTTGTTTGTACGACATGTCCTCGAAATCAATCTGGTGGTTACTAGTAGCGCTGTGCGTGCGGGTGTGTGTGTGTGTGTATGTGTTTGTGTGTGTGTGTGTGCGTGTGTGTTTGCGCGTGCGTGCGTGTGAGTGTGTGGGTGTAATCATATTGCCTTTTAATTCCTATGCCAATGTAGCCCCCCAATTAGTATCTGCGTCACGAAACACCAACACGGTCATCCTTGATGAAAGACTCATCCAGTCTTTAGTCAACACGGCTGCGTTGCTGTCATAGCTGCTCTCTGAAGCAGCAGCAGGCGTCGTCTCCGATCGCAACGAAACGCCTTGAAGAGCTCCGCTGAAAGCGCGATGCAGGCGACGCAGTGGCCACACATGCAGATAGTGAAGTAGACGTGAAATGGCTCCGTAGCTTCCTGTTGGTGATGCATTGCTGGTCTTGTTCTGGTTCGGTGAGGGATCGCCAAACCGCTCTCGTGAATTGCGAGAAGCAAGCGTCGGTGCTGATACCTGCGAGAAAAGAACGCTATCCATTACGATTCCATAATTATGAGTTAATCTTTAAAAGTTTGCGATCCACGTTAGCAAGCAAACAACAGAATTACTGTGTGGATTAACTGAAGCGGCGCAGAAAATACGCGGCACATACATAAAAAACAAGAACATGCAACGGATTGTAATCATATGTCTCACGTGCGGAAGATTATTGTTCACAAGGCATATTCCTATTATTGTGGAAGTTTTTTTAAGTATTCGAGAACATATTTTACACAGGGTATTTCAAGCCACTAGAATACTCTGTGGACATTTACGAAAGAGATAATCGGCGACCAGCTGTTTTGTAGCACGTAGCCACAAGCAATGCTGTACGCATTTCTCAGAAAGGAAAGCTTGTAATTGGAGAAAAATTCATCCTCATCCGGGTATCGCATCCGGGACCAACGCCTTTCACGGTTGCTCTCAATATCTGATTCTATGTGATGCCGGACGTCAGTATCTCATGAAAATACAGCTGAACTGAGCCACTTCTTGTTTTTGAGCACATCTTTTTGTGGCAACAATTTTTACGTCTTCTTGACCGGCATTATTGTTCGTTTTCGTTTCAAGTGAAGGTCGCCTACATCAACTTTACAGAATTGACAGATTTGGCATAATGTGCTGTTTAAATATATTGTGTAACCTGAAAACAGAGAAACAGGTGTTTAGTGCGTCGCCATGTTCTAGGCATAATTGTAGAAGTGACACCAAGCATAATTCAAGCGCTTCTTTGTCATCGCTGGAACGTCTCCGAGGACGGATCTTCGTCATGTTTGAATTGTGCTGTTGTTTTCTGGTCAATCAATTCGACGGAGACCTTTTTTTCGTGCCAAGCCCTCAGGGCTCTAGCACGAATGCTATAACGTGCACGTTTATTCAGGGTAGCACGCCAAAGAGACGACACTGAACTAAGTGATGTGGCCAGCCCCAAAAACTATATCCCTGTTGATGATAAATATGCCGCAGTACTCAACTTGGGCAAGAATCATGCTCAGAGGCAAGGATATCCTGACGCAGAATTGCATATAATGTCACAACACGTTAAAAGCCGACAAGCGCGGGTGTTGTGATGGCATTAAACAAAAACATCACTTCTCAAAAAATTACTAATTTTGCGAACTTCAATCACAAAAAGGAATGAATGACCTTGCTCAACATCGACCAAATCTTCACCTTCAACTGCCATCCTGAATTCACGAACAACAAACACAGCGCGCACTGTTGCTGGAGTGGCGAAACCGGCATCCGCAGTTCGGGGTTTCGTCCACTCACTGCTAGGCCAATGCAAAGAGAGCACAGGCGGATAGATAGATAGATAGATAGATATATATATAGATAGATAGATAGATAGATAGGTAGATAGATAGATAGATAGATAGATAGATAGATAGATAGATAGATAGATAGACAGAAAACAGTCAAAGAGCTTCGGGTTCGCTACGAAATGTTCCACATTTAACACAGAGCTTTAGTACTGCGAACGTTGCGTACGAAAGGACGCCAAGTTTTCCGTAGAGCTCATGCGCAGACCGCTACGCGCACGTATCGCGATGTGTACGCGGCCGCTACGTACGCACGCATGCAATCCGTACACGCGGGCGTAACAAAGTGGCCGTCCCGCTCTCGTAGCTCTCGTTTGTTCGGGACACCGCGAGACTTCGTTTCGCATAATGGCGGCATCAAAGGTGAGCTCCAGCCAGCTTTACTTTTCCATCGCGTATAATTTGGCGTTGCTGCGGCAAGTTAACGCGTACAACACGTTTCAAGAACCTTCACGGTGGGAAGGCATCGTCAAAACCATGAACTTGGCTTTGGGAAATGTGTTTAGTGCGCGTGGCCTGCGCGAAAGGCTGGACCTTCTGTTGGCGCAGTTCATCGCCAATGACTGGGCCAGTCTCAGAGAAGGAGTACTCAGTTTTAAATGCGAAGCATTTCTTAGCGAACTTCGGCGACGTTGAGCGTATCTATCTATCTATCTATCTATCTATCTATCTATCTATCTATCTATCTATCTATCTATCTATCTATCTATCTATCTATCTATCTATCTATCTATCTATCTATCTATCTATCTATCTATCTATCTATCTATCTATCTATCTATCTATCTATCTATCTATCTATCTAGCCGCTTACGACTCTGCGCTCTCCTGGCCGTATCATTAATGGGATTTATACCAAAATTGGTATGGCCTAACATGACTGTATGACAAACATGAATGACTGGTCATATCATGAAAATCCTGACTAAATTTTCGTGAAAAGTATGATTTACACGCCATGGCCATAGTGCTCCTGAGGCCGTTTTCTGAACTTGATATATCGAAAAATTGGTACGATGAGACATTTCTGCACGACCAACATAAATTACAACTATACCTCGCGACAACTTTCTGTGGCAGCACAGCCAAAGCTACGTGGGTGGAGCTTCTGCACATGTGTTACTACGCCAAGTAGTCCGTCTGCGGGCAATTTCGGTTTCGGTTTCGGAAGCGCATCCAACATGTACGTTTTCGCACGAACATACATGGTTTATGATGTTATTTTTGAAATAGTGTATTAAAAGATAGGTTATATGTAGCTTTAATCGAAAGCTATGACAAGCCTTGAGATACTTATGAACGCAGCAGTGAAGGAAAAGTACGTGGAATCATTGCTGTGTTCTTCTGCGAATTCGAGCATAGCTAATCTGCCAGCGGTTAAAGCCCGCGTGTAAAGTGAGCACCATACAGTAATGCTTGTATTTGCTTGCTTGCATTTTTTTTCAAAGCAATAAAATAGTCTTTATTGCTAAGGAACACAGGAAGCAGCTTTATTGAAGCGGTCAGATTTATTTTTGAAAAAAAAAGGGGGGGGGGGGGGAGGGGCGGCGCACGGCCGAGCAGGAACTGTGTGATAGGAAATTCAATGCAATGGCAAAAAACCATGTCGAAATTTCGGTGAGTACAGGGTCGGTATCGTCGTTTTCCTTCTTTTGGAGACGCAACAACTTTCTGGAGACGCTCACGTTAATTTGTTTGTGGACGCGAAGTCATCGATGGGTCGCAGATATCTTGGCCATGGCTGTTCACAGGCGGGCGTCTCACGTTCGTAAGTCCACGGCCGCGGTAAATCCAAGCGGGTGAAACGCACTCAGGCTGTTTTGGCAGTTAGCAGCATAATACACATGAACGCGCCTGTTGCCCAGGCGAAACTTTTCACTGGTGATTTTATCCTCCAATATCGCTGTCATGTCAAAGCGCCAAGAACCGCTCCCGCCGTAGACGCCGACGGGTACAGTGTTGAAGTACGCGATCTTTAGCGTTATTGTATGAGCAATATCAGGCAACCAAAATACCGACCACGCATGGAACGCAATTTACGAAAAGGGTCATTGCTTTCACGTACAGTTTGCAATCGCAATATTGCTTTCAAGCAGCTGGTCTTGCTGAAGATTGACAGGTCGTCGGTGTCACTTTCCAGGCGGCTATCGCGATGAGAGACCCACTTGCATTGACGGTACCACTCACACACAACTTCTTTGTCCGTGATAGAATATGCGGGTAACAAAATATTTGACGACGCACAGCTGTCTTTTCCTTCTGCTCGATTAATACAGATAACCTAGCAAACGCGCACTCATCCTCGCTCACAAGCCACGACGTGAACTCGCTGCAACCGAACGACGCCATCGTTGTTTACTGGGGCAGGAAAAAGGTGAAATGACACAAGAAAACCAGAAATCTAAAAACAGCAAAAAATGAAACTTCCGCACGGAATAAGTTTTCTTGATAACAATGCGAAGGATCTTGAGCATGATAGCTACATCTTTTGTTTTTATGTTTCCTTTTATGCTACGTGGTACATAAAAGTTAGCGTTCGCGGACTACATGCAGACGCGTAGTAAAAAAGTGCGTGATTCGGCTTCGTAGCGTTGGCTGTGCTGCCACAGATAGTTGTCGCGAGGTATTGTAATATGAAAATCATGACCTGCATGTCATGTAGAGCATGATTTACATGCCACGCTTATGGCGCGCTGACGGCCGTTTTGCTAGCTTGATATACACCAAATATGGTATTGCGTGACGTGACTGTATGACGAACATAAATGACAAGTGATCATATGGAAATCATAATGTGTCATGTGCAAAATGACTTGCATGCCACGCTCATGGCACGCTCGCGGCCATTTCGCTAGTTTGATATACACCAAATTTGGTATTGCGTGACGTGACTGTATCACGAGCATAAATGACAAGAGATAATATGGAAATCATGACATGTCATGTGCAACATGACTTGCATGCCACGCTCATGACACTCTCGTGGCCGTTTCGCTAGCTTGATATACGCAAAATTTTTAAGGCTAAAGCCTTTAATGTCTCATGCTCATGTCCGCCCGTCCGTACGTCCCTCCAGCCGTGCCTTGGCACGGTGCCAGGTGGGCGCCGGGGCGCGCAAACGGACGCAGGTCGCGTTAGACTCTACAGCGCCCGCGCTTTGCTTGCGTAGCGTCGCTTTGCCCGGCGTCTCTAATCATGCAAGGAGGGAGACGCGCGCATCACGTTCCGATCTGACCGAGCCCGTCTCACTGGGCACAAGCGTTCGAGGCACACACTTTCGAATTGACAGTGTCCGTCAATTTAAACTAGACAGAAATACGCCCCTCCATATCCCAACTTAAGCAGCCAGCAGGCCAGGGATTGGCGCCGCCTCCAAACGAACACATACCCACACATATCAAGACTTACACGTAATTTTTCCACAGGTATACACAACAGGGATATGCCCTTGGTGTAGTGACCACACAGCCACGCTTACACACATGACGTACCAATGTATAGAGCGGCCAGCCCAGGCGGTATCTAGGTTGGTGCGTTCACGACAGACTCACAACGTGGTCTTGGGAGGCACGGCTTTCCGAGCTAGCACTGGGGAGCCAACTGGTGACCCTGGACCAGGCCCGGCGAGCCGCCGCGGCCAGTGGGGCTCTACAAGAGGGCTCCAACCAGGATTAACCACGGTGTTTCGCGTTGTAATAAAAGTTTATTCAACTCCGGAACGCGGATGGTGCCTGCACGATGCGCAAAGCGCGAGAATACGAACGCATTCGAAACGGAAGCAGATTGGTCTCGCGTCTCGCTGCGATTTGAGGTAACAAATTACGCGAACATAAGTGGCAGGTCGTAACATGAAAATTTTGGCATGGATATCATCTACAATGCCATTTACATGCCACGCTTGTGGTGCGCGTGCGTGCAGTTCACTAGCTTGATATACAC
The DNA here is from genome assembly GCA_030522465.1 of Rhipicephalus appendiculatus. NCBI lineage: Eukaryota > Metazoa > Arthropoda > Arachnida > Ixodida > Ixodidae > Rhipicephalus > Rhipicephalus appendiculatus. The sequence continues at coordinate 14,144 of JALIZH010017359.1, read as the reverse complement.
AAAAATTTGTATTGCGCGACGTGACTGTATGATGAACACAAATGACAGGTCCTAACATGTAAATAATGACATCCATATTTTGTACAGCATGATTTGCTTCTTCCTGGCTGCTTCGCATTACATCGATTCCCACAGTGCGTGGGATCTGCCGGTTTTTTAGGGGCGAGGCTCCTCAGGGTGTGGGTCGTTCCCTCCTCCGTACATAGTATGTAGCCACCTCTAGTTTTAAGAATTGCTCACTAGGTGGCGTTTTGTGTATATGTCCTTGGAAATAATATCACTAGATGGCGTTAGTGGTTTTCATATAGTTGACGATTAAAGAGGATAGATGGCGCTGTTATAATTGGGATCGTCGGGCCGACGCGGTACTCGGAGTCAAGCACCGCGTCGCGGAGCATGCGGCGCCTCCGGTACTCACGGCGGCACAACCCATAGCCAAGGACGCGTGGCTTTCACAACTCACAGCAGCCTTCTGTGGCGATGCATGCGGAGGCGAGGCGTTGCGTCGAGCACTGGTGTGGACTACGGCGTCTGAGTAGGGGCGCGATTCTCGCGGTGTCCACTTAGTGGACATGTCCACTTCGGCGGAGTGCATTCAGTTACTTGAAAAAGCGGCGAGCCGTGACGTCATGGCGCTCTTGACTACGTCGACGCACCGAACCAGCCAGCACATTCCCAGCATAAAGAGAAAGAAAGTGGACGAAATGCACATTAAAAGGACACTTAAACAAACTTCACAAGTCTAAACTTGCGTGTGAACGTGTTGAGATGTTTGAAGACCGACGCAGGGAATGCGTACCGACCTTCAAAGTGCGTCAGGCGGGCGGCCGCGTTAAACCTAATTCAAGGGCTAACGTGACTAGAGTTCATGCACGGCCTCCGAGATGTTCGCCCAAAAGCGGGTCTCTGGGGGCAGCATTCGTTGCGGCGAAACGCATTCCGTCTTTCTCATTTGTGTCGAGAGTTGTGAAAGCTGCGTGGCGTCAAAATGACCTTGCGGGAGAAAGACCGGAAACAGGCGGCGCGCTGCTCGCCGAGCTTAGCCAATCAGTGGAGGCCGAAGTGGACATGTCCACTAAGTGGACACCGCGAGAATAGCTCCCTAGGTGGCATCGTCTTCCTCTGTCGTGGAACGCGAACTGGCGTTGTCGCTGAGGCTGGGAGCACCCGGAACACAAGTCGGCGACGCTCGTGCGCAGCTCACAATCGAACACCCAGGATCATGCAAAGACGTGACACGTGTTGTCACGTCTTTGCATGATTGAGTGGGCAATGTACGGGGGGATTCACGGTTACCCGAATGATCCCTCCGAGCTTCGCCCACTCACCATCATTCACTTCGTGGATATGCTGTGGTTTTTTATAACTCACAATGTACATCGTATGCTGTACGCGTGGCTAGTACGCGTTTTTTTTTTGTATGATCAGGCCCGTCTCCATTTTGATTGCACCGCTTTTGGGCGTTGCCCGCCTAGGCGACGCTTGTAAAGCGCGCGTAAACAATGCGTATGCCCCTGCCATGTGCTTGCAGAGGCTCCACTTTTGGTCAGGCGCGTTGCCCGCGGCGCTCAAAATAGGGGGTTTCCGGGCTCGTTCATCAAATGCAGCTCAGCTGTTAGAGTGAAGCTCTTGTCAAGAGAAACAGGCTGTTAGAGCGCAGTGGAGCCCTGAGCGAAATGGGCGTAGAATATGTAGGTTACCCTGTGTAGATTTGTGCTCTTTTCAGGGTTATAGTTTGGCATATAGTTTTATTAAATGCAATGAAATACACGAGCATGTCTTAGGCTGCGGGAGATGGCTCATTCTCCAGCGTCATGAGTGTCTCTATGTCCTTCCAACTGAAGTAAGCCATATTGTAGGATATGTGCGCAAATCTCGGAAGAACACAAGAAAAACGAAGTAGACACAAAGAGCGCAATTTCCTGTGTTCGTCCTGTGTGTTTTTCCTGTGTTCGTCCGAGATTTGCGCACATATCCTACAATAAGACATGCACCAACTCGCCCTACAAGAAGTTCTTGTATGAAGTATACCTGGAAGTAGGGATCCCCCCCCCAAAAATCACAGCATACCCACGAAGTGAATGATGGTGAGTGAGCCAAGCTCGGAGGGATCATTGGGGTAACCGTGAATCCCCCCCGTACATTGCCCACTCGATCATGCAAAGACGTGACAACACGTGTCACGTCTTTGCATGATCCTGGGTGTTCGATCGTGAGCTGGGCACGAGCGTCGCCGACTTGTGTTCCGGGCGCTCCCAGCCTCAGCAACAACACCAGTTCGCGTTCCATGACAGAGGAAGGCGATCCCACGTACTCAGACGCCGAAGTCCACACCAGTGCTCGACGCAAAGCCTCGCCTCCGCATGCATCGCCACAGAACGCTGCTGTGAGTTGTGAAAGCCACGCGTCCTTGGCTATGGGTTGTGCCGCCGTGAGTACCGGAGCCGCCGCATGCTCCGCGACGCGGTGCTCGACTCCGAGTACCGCGTCGGCCCGACGATCCCAATTATAACAGCACCATATATCCTCTTGAATCGTCAACTATACGAAAACCACTAACGCCGTCTAGTGATATTATTTCCAAGGACATATATACACAACGCCATCTAGTGAGCAATTTTTAAAACAAGAGGTGGCTACACACTATGTACGGAGGAGGGAACGACCCACACCCTGAAAAGCTTCGCCCCTAAAAATGCTTGATTTCACCATTCTCGTGGAGTGACCATGGCACCTTCCTCACGGCAGGTGGAGAAACAACGAACGTGTAGCGATCGTACCCGCACATGCGTTTACCGTCCGTTTGGAGTCGCTACAGCTACGGTACGGTACTACAGCCTTAATGAGGCGAAGAATATGGCCGTAAGCTTGCTATTACAGTTACATTGGCTGGAATGGGCGCTCGAGAACACGTATGTTTGTTTTGATCTACTAGATGGCCCAACACGCTTCAAGCTAGCTACGTACGCAGGTATTACCCTGCACTAAAATCCCCATCGTGGCAAACAACGCCACTTCACGCAAGACGCTTGAGTGATGCGTACGTAGCGCCTTTCCGGAGTACAAAAACTATCTAATATCTAGTAGGAGCGCAACGGATTCCTGACTGACATCTGCGTAATCTCTACAATCATAAATACGCCGCCGCCATGGCACAAGTTTTACAGCGCTCGGCTGCTCAGCCGAATTTCGCGAGTTCGATTCCGGCAGCAGTGGTCGTGATTTTGATGCAGGCAAATGTTCTGGGGGCCCTTGTGCGTAGATTTAGGGGCACATTAAAGAGCCGCACGTGGTCCATTTTCCCGGAGTCTCCACTGCGGTGAGCCACATGAGCATATCGTGGTTTTGGTGCGCGAGAACCGATACATGATTATGTATCTATCTATGCTACACTTATCGTCGTGCCTAAACATCAGCGTTGAACGGTGCTGCTTGACCTTCACGACGAACCCACTGCCATCCACCTGAGCACTAATCGCACGTGCGACCGTGACCGGTGCCGCTTCTTTTGGCGTGGTCTCACGTGGTCCGGTCGACGTTACGTGGCCTCCTGCGAGAAATGCCAACGTCGCAAGTGACCTGCCGCATCCCCATAGGAATCTTGTAACCGATATCCATCCCTACCGAACCTGTCTTCCATGTTGGCGTAGACCTTGTAGGGGTATGCCACAGGAGCAAAGGAAAGAGACGGCTGAACCATAATCGACGCCAGCAATGAACGTGAGCCGTGGTTTCACGTGCCACAGCCAAGCGCCTTCTTTATTTTCTTCTGTTGCATTCGCGCGCTCCGGTTTGCGCGCCACCCGAACGAGGGCGCTACAACCTCCTCAGTACTACTCAGTACTTTTCCTGATTCAAGCTCTGGCCACGAGTGGGCAGCCGTTGCTATAGGCCAGGGGTCTCAAGCTCACGTCAAGCGTGCGGCAGTCGCGCAATTCAGTCCCACTACGGAATGGTCCAGTGGAGAAGGTTAAAGCGGGGGGGGGGGGTGACTTTGTATGTACAAATTGTCGGCAAACGTTGACATTTGAAAGAAAACCATGACCCATATCTCTTATACACATCATTTCTGAATTTCTGAAGAAGATTTGGTGCCAGGAGTCGAATATAATATCGACACCGATCTCCAAAATAAGTAAAATCTGGATGCCGATTTTGAAATTCAGTTTTTGTTTCAGGGTTATGTTTCAACACATTGTGTCCACACGGGGTCCTTTACGAACACAATGCACTAGAACAGTTATACCTTTGAAGCGCTCAAACATTGTTATTAAGAAAGTAATTTTGTAGGGCGAAGAAAGTTATGCGCGTGCCGCGGGTTTGAGGCCCTTTAATAGGCCATGCAACCAGCCATGCCATCACTCGAGCGCTTTCCACCAGCACTGCTGCTGACATTGCCAATTTTTTGCACAAGGATATCATACTACACCATGGCGCTCCTTGCCGATTGCTCACGAATAGTGGCTGCGCAATTTTGTCCAAAGTAATGGACGGTGTTCTTCAACGCAGCTCAAGTTTGCCAGTTCCTACCATCCCCAAACATATGGCATCTCGAAGCGCCTAAATCGCAAACACTCTGCCGCACAAGCTTTCAATATATATCTCATCTGACGACCATCACTCATGTCGATAGCCCTAACCGCCGGTTATTCACCTTTTCTATATGTTATATGTCCCTGATCCGACATTAACCCTGGCCATCTTACTTCCGGCGACTACACCTCCACCTAACTAATAACAAGTTGATGTTAACGCTCGTGCCCGACCCCAGGCGTGCGATCACCCATTCTAAGCTGTCGGCTTCACACGCAATCCTGCAAACCCTCAAGGACAGCCGGCATGTCGACGTTCGTTTTGTATCGAGAGCTACGTTGGCCGTATTCTCCCCGTTTCGCTGTGGCCGGTGGCCGCACCGCGAGCTCAGCCGTTGCTTAGCAACCACCGCAGCTGGCATCGCCGCTCGCCGCGCCATCTGGCATGATGTCAGAGGAGGAGCCGGATTGCATCGTATATATATAGAAAGGGCGGCTCGGTGGGATTGGTCGGCAGATATGGAAAGGGAGTCGGAGAGACTGAAAGAAGCCAGTCTTTGTCGTCGAAGCAAAACCAAAACGAGGCAGCGAGCCGAGGAGGCGGAGGAAGAACGGGCCGCACGCCTAGAGAAGCGGAATTGTACAGAGAACCAAGCCAACAGTAAGATTAACCGCACCTCTCGCCACGCACACCCAGGCATAACCGAGTTAAGCCACAGCCAAATTTTTCAACTCGATTCTCTAGTTCTCCTGTTATGCTCAGTTCGTTGTGTTGGTATGTCAAAGAAGTTGTTACCTCGGTACATGGGTCCTTACCGTATTTTCCGCCTGCTAACGGGCGTCATATACGAGATCGTTTCCGTCTCTGAGAGCGCCCCGACTGCAATCATTTCTAGTCACACGGTGCACGTCTGTAAAATAATACCATACCGCCCTCTTTCTGGAAACCACGTTTAACTGCACCGAGATGGCGTTCTCACCAACGGGGGTTATGCTACGTAGCTAACACATAAAGGGCCAGATATTCCGACTACTAAAGACGACAAACTGGACTGGCCTGTCCCATATGCGTGCTGTCCTGCGTCTTGATCGACGCTGTGCACATCAGTGTAAATGCACTTGTAAACAGTCACAACTCGAACATTTTATGTAACAATATGAAAACAACAACTTCAGGTCAGTTGCTGGAGCGCCATAATGTTTCGCTGTTCGTCCCTTGCTTTCTGACTGTCTTCGAAAGCGCATATCACTACGCGTACGCGGTTACTATTTGTCCAAAATACAGAAATTAACACATTTTAAGTGCGGACCACTTTAAGGTTCCGGGCTGTCTAATGCTGTCGTATGCTGTCATCGCTTGGCGTAATGTAGGCAAAACCACTTAAAGCAGATGGTAATGGAGAACTTTTGGTAAATGGACTATCAATCGCATCGATAGCTTCCTTGAAACTATCGATAGTACTACTATCGATAAAATATCGATAGTAGTACCGATAGTGCAATCGATAGCACCGTCGGAAGCATTATAACCGGCAATACTATTGATTATGCTCTGAACAATTATGCCGTTGTTGGCCGGTGATATTGCCAAAACATTCACGATAGCCTACTATCTGCCATACTCAGTTCGTTTAGAAGGAATATTTTCGATGAAAGAAACAGATTTCCGCAGCGCAAATGCCGGTTTATATCCAGCTAAAAAAACTTCCCCATCTCCCGCTAAAGAGAACCATGTGTGGATGCGAAGCAGCGGGGAGAGTTAGCTTGAGCGGGATAAACGTCGCCGCTCTCGTTTCGCGGCAGCGGCCCGGGCGCTCATCGCGGCGTTGCACAGGAGAGAGAATGAGGCGCGCGCACTCCATCATTTCCATACCGCGGAACTACCGTGGCGCCCCCCAGCAGAGTATGCCGCTGTCGCGCCACCTGTCGTGCGCGCCGCTCCGTAGATGATTCCTAGAGGAGAGAACGGAGGGGGGGGGGACTGTAGGAGTGGAGAGAGAGGGGGGAGGCGACGTGCATGCGCTGTGGGACGCGGGAGCCGCTCCGTAGAGTAGAGCATTCCTAGAGGAGAGATAGGGGGGAGCGAACGCGCATGCGCTGTGGGGGGGTATGGGACGCGGGGGGCCTCTCCGTAGAGTAGAGGACTCCTAAAAGAGAGAAAGGGGTTGAGCGTAGGAGAGGAGAGAGAGAGGGGGAGGGGATGCGCATGCCCTGTGGGTGTGTAGAACGCGGGACGCGGGCGCCGCTCCGTAGAGTAGAGGATTCCTAGAGGAGCGAAAGGGGGTGAGCGTAGGCGATGAGAGAGAGAGAGGGGAGGGGACGCGCATGCGCTGTGGTGGTGTGAGACGCGGGACGCGGGAAGGAGGGACGGACTAAGCCACCCCCAAACACATGCAAGCAAGATCAAGGAATGGGGTCAGTCTGGGCGACAGACACCACCTGCCTAGCCATTGCTAAGCAGCCTCCCTGTGCTCTCGGCCATGACACTGATGACTGTGGTAGTGGTTGACGGCATTCATATTACTACAGTGTTCTGGTTCGCATAATGGGTGATTCCCTACTTCATGAAAGTGGCCGGACGCGGGACGCGGGACGGACATAGCCCCGAGCATAAGATGCTTCGCATCTAAAATTCGTAGTTAACCTCCAGGTCCTAGATAGCAAGCTTCTGCATATGTGGGAGGCTAAACGTAGCTTACAAGCCCGATTGAAAGTACAACGACACAATAGGACTTTACGTAGGAGAAGAGCGAAACTAAATAGAGACATCGAGGAATACGCGTTACAGCTTTGCAAGTCACAGTGGGAAGAGACGTGTAACAGCATGGATAGTCGGGTAGGGTTCACCAAGGCGTGGAGTCTCCTCAGGTGCCTACTGGACCCAGAGGAGACCAAAACAGCACATAGGCAAAAGGTCAATAAGATAAGAAACGAATACAAAGGGACCAACGACGAACTCTTGGACGAGCTCAAACTGAGATACACTAGTCAGGCTAGACCCGTGGCCCACTCCGAATACAAAGGCATTGTGAACGAAAGCTTAGATAGACCGTTTAGCATTGCTGAAATACGCGCAGTGTTGCACAGACTCAACACAAAATTGGCACCCGGACCGGACGGGGCTACAAACAAAACGCTTAGAAATCTAGATGACACATCGATAGAGCAACTCGCGAATTTCGTTAACGAATGCTGGGAAAAAGGATGCATTCCACGACAGTGGAAAACCGCCCGCATAGTTATGATACCAAAACCGGGAAAGCGCCTACAGCTGGAAAATCTAAGGCCGATATCGCTGACGTCCTGCGATGGTAAGGTCATGGAGCACGTGGTCCTGGCGAGGCTAACCAACTTTCCCGAAGAACATGACCTGATTCCTCACACCATGCTGGGCTTTCAGGAGGAACCTCTCCACGCAGGACGCCATGCTACAAATAAAGCACCAGATAATAGACAGCACGACAACATCCACCAAAGCAATATTGGGCGTAGATATCAAGAAGGCATTTGACAACGTCAAGCACTCAACTATACTGACCCGAATAATAGAACTAGGACTCGGTAGACGGACGTACGACTACATGCGCGATTTTCTCACGGACAGGACAGCGAGGATCACGCTGGGAGATCTAGAGTCCGGAGAGATTGAGATGGGCAGCGCCGGCACCCCCTCAGGGCTCGGTGATTTCGCCCTTGCTCTTTAACCTTGCACTCGTAGGGCTACCCGCTAAATTGGAGGAGATTGAAGGGCTCTGCCACAGTCTGTACGCAGACGACATCACTATGTGGGTAACTCAAGGATGCGACGGCCAGATGGAACACACACTGCAGAGAGCCATCAACACGGTTCGAAGTTTCTTAGAGGGCACAGGCCTCACCTGCTCAGCTGAGAAATCGGAGCTACTAGTTTACAAACCTACGCGCAGAGGTCGAAAGCCGAGAGACAGCGGACAAAACGGAAATAAATCAGAGGGAGAGATCCGGCTGACAACTTCGGAAAGTCACGCCATTCCCAAAGTAGACGTCATACGCGTGTTAGGTTTGCATCTTGCAGCCAATGGGCACAACGGCGAAACCATACGCAAGTTGGAAAACGCGGTAAATCGGACAATCAGGTTGCTAAAATGAATTACCAACAGACATAGTGACATGAAAGAAGGCAACGCGATTAGGCTTGTGCAAGCCTTCGTCCTTAGGAGAATCACGTACGTTGCCTCTTACTTGAAGTGGCAGGTCGCCGAGAAGTCAAAATTAGATTGCTTAATCAGGAAACTGTATAAGCAAGCCTTGGGGTTACTCATGAACACAAGCACGGCGAAACTATTAGAACTAGGATTGCACAACACGCTAGACGAATTAATAGAAGCGCACGACATAGCACAGTACGAACGACTTTCAAAGACGAAAACGGGCCGGTACATCCTCGAAAAGCTAGGCTTAAACTATCACACGCAGCAAGGTGAAAAAGCAGACGTACCCGCTACAGTGAGAGAAGGAATAGTAGGGGGAGCGGCCCCCCGCGTCCCACACCCCCCCACAGCGCATGCGCTTCCCCTCCCCTATCCTCTCATACGCTCACCCCCCTTCCTCTACTCTAGGAATCATCCACTCTACGGAGCGGCGCCCGCGTCCCACATCCCCACAGCGCATTCGCGTCCTCTCCCCGTCTCTCCTCTAGGAATTCAATACTCTACGGAGCGGCTCCCGCGTCCCACACCCCCCACAGCGCATGCACGTACCCCTCCCCCCTCTCTCTCCTCTCCTACGGTCCCCCCCGTCTTCTCCTCTAGGAATCCTCTACGGAGCGGCGCGCACGAGAGGTGGTGTGACAGCTCCATACTCCGCTGGGGGGCTCCACGGTAGTTCCGCGGTATGAAAATGGCGGAGCGAGCGCGCCTCATTCTCTGCTGTGCAGCGCCGCGATGATTGCCTGGACCGCTGCCGTGAAATGAGAGCGGCGACGTTCCTCCCGCTCAAGCTAATTATCTCCACACTGCTTCGCATCCACACATGGTTCCCTTTAGCGGGAGATGTTTTATTGTTCAACAACGCACAGGAGAAATCTCCCACCGGCACCACCTTGGAGGTCAAGATCCATTGCCATATATACGGGGTGGCCAGTGAACGGTTGTGCAGCGCAAGCAGTCGGTTTTTTCAACCAAGAAACTCGCTAGCAGACGCTGCCTGCGTCGGCGTCGCGAGGCGAGAGAGGGCGGATCGTAGAAGAGGAGAGAGAGGGGGGACGTGCATGCGCAGTGGGGAGTGTGGACGCCGCGGGAGGCAGGGATGCCTAGAGGAGAGAAGGGGGAGCGTAGGAGGGGAGAGACTAGGGCGGGCGCATGCGCAGTGAGGGTGTGGTTGCCGCGGGGAGGGATGCCTAGAGGAGAGAGAGGGGGAGAGGAGGTTGTTTATTTATTTGTTTTTGAAAGGGTTTGCGCATGCGCAGTAAGGGTGGTCACGCCGCACACCACCACCACCGGATTAAGCTTCGCCATAAGATGCTTCACATCTAAAATGACACTTTCGTTATGTGGACCCTCGCACTCACACACAAACCCCGCTGGCCGGCAACGAGGCGGCGCACGCGGCGGCTCGAGAGCTCACTAACCGAGCCGTTGCGAACACTGACGCCGCCTCGACCGAAGTTCTGCGCGGGGAAGAGTGGGAGTGGGAGGAACGTGTGACTACCTACAATAAACCCAGTTCTCTTTCGTCTCTGTTACCCTGATCTATATTTGACAAAAAAAAATGCGCGGTTTGCGATACAAGGGCGACACTGGCCCACATACTATGGGAATGCTCGAGTTTAGATGCCCAAACAGACAGAAACCACGAGGAGGCAGTCTCGAACCGCAGGGCGCGCTGGGAGGAGGCTCTGCTCAGCTCCGCATTAGAAGACCAACTGTGGGCCGTCCAGCCAGCCGAGGAACTGTGGGCCGTCCAGCCAGCCAGCACGCAGCAAAAATGCTTGTATTTATTCTCTTCCTTTTAATAAAGACGACAGTTGCTAGTTCAGCGCTTGTCCTGTGTCCTCCTTCATCTTGTGTACCGTCTTTTTGTGCGGCTTTTTTTAACTATGAAGTTCAACCAACTCGCCCAGTTTTGTACGCTGTTGCAAAAAATTCACATTCGAAAGTAATCAGTAACTTCCTATTAATAACAAACTTGGTTCCTTATCTTCTGATGTTGGGATGTAAAACCGCGACATTTTTACTTTGAAATCCCAAAATGCAATATAAATTTGAATCCGCGCAGTTACGACATATGTAACGGCTTCCCTTCGGCTACAAATGAGCAGTTCAAGCTAATTATCATTAGTCAGTGAAGGATTCTGGTGAAAGAACACAAGCATGTCACCTTTCTTCCCCTCAGCCTGCTTCTGCTGCTCCACTATTTTTTCCACGCACCCGAGCAACGGAGTTTATGCTGCATTGAGTTCACGCGGTTGATTTTTTACTATCGATAGTGTACCATCATACATACTGTCCATAGCCCTACCGGTAGTTTTTCTACCATCAATACTTCGATGACCAATCAACAATCGATAGTATCGATAGGGCTATCGATAGTTCTGCATCACTAATAGCATAGCCATATGTAGCGTATTAAGCGCGCCCTCGCGCCATGGGTAAGTGTTCTTCCTCTTGTTCTTCGAGCGCCCTGATGATGATATTAAGTACGGAGCACTTTAGGGGCCCAGGCTGCCCTAAGCTATCGTCGCTTTGCGCTACGCAGGCCAAACCACGTATAAAAGCAGAAAAAAAGAGGAAACAAGCGAGAAATCGAAAGAGAGAAAAAAGAAAGGGAACATCGGGAAGTAAAATAGAAATGAATAGAAATAAAGAGAGCAAAAAAGACAGCAAAAATGGAAAAAAAGAAAGACAAACAGAGGAGGAGAGAAAGAGCAAACCAAAGATAAACAAAGAAGGCAGCCCAGCTCGGATATTCCATCAGGCTTGACACCACTACTGCGTAGCTGCCTTAATTTTTTTTATGTTTTAGGCATCTCTCCAAGCACCTATTATTCATCGGTGTGCTTCGTAAGAGTATGGCTGCGGATTAAGTTTAGCACTCGTCAAAGCACAGTTATGAATAGATTTAATATTTTTGTCCCGCAATAAAGTGACTACATCACCGTTGGGTGTTGGAAGGTGTATTGAGGCTCGCCATAATTATGGTAGGCGTAAATGAGGAAGAACGCCAGGTCAGTTATGGGATAAATGTAACGTTAGAGGTGATCGAGGCAATGTGTCAAAAAAAAGAATGTTGTCGAGGTTTGTTTTCCGTGTATTTTCCTTTGAACTTCAAACATGCCGCGCCTACAAGAATATTGAAAACATGGTTGACGCCTCCATCACAGATATTGCTATAACATCAAAGTTAAACGCGTCTTCAGAATACTACTTCAGTTTTCGTTGTGCAATGATTGCAAAATGTGTGCTGTGTTTCGCGGCTAAAGCAGCGTTTGATGTGGCTTGACGCCTGGTGGCACATCGCTATGCCGACGACTAACGTCAATGACCTATATTAAACCGCTGTGGTAGCTTAAGTAGTTCACACGGGACCCGGACACAGCGTGCGGTAAACCCCGCGAAAAGATGGCGTCAACAAGCTCATGATCACTAGTACTGGGTAGGCGCTCATGGAAAACATCGTCATATGTAGGAAAGAAACGGCATGGTGTAACCTTCACTTCTGCTCCTGCATACACTACCACATAGCGCTTCAGGAAAGCGAGAGGCAGAACTCGTTGCTTCAGCTATGAACATTCGAAGGCACCTCGCTGCCCGCTGGCGTGTCTCACTGCAACAAAGCGCTCACTCAAGCTGTATTGAAAGTGATCACAGATATCCTCTTCTGGAACCGTATTCATTATCACTGAGCTGCCGTTTTCCATCATAACTGTCAGTTTTGGTTGGAATATCTTAATATCAAACAAAGAGAGACGTTTTTTAGCGTAGAATGTAATTTTATGGTGAATTTCCGCTTGTAAAGCCTGGACGCCACCTGCAACTCCTTTCGTGCAAGTTGATTAGTGCAGCTGACCGCCATAGAAAAAAGTCGTCATACGTTATGAAGCTGGTCCACATCGTATTTCCTACCTAATAAAGACAGTAGGATGTTCTCTCGCGCTGTGTTATACCGAAGACGGATTCCGTCTTTGTTCAGATAGCTTTGCGCACATGGAAAATGGATGTCGATTTCATCAAGCTGGATGTCGATTTCATCTCTGCCGTACAGTAGGCCTTCCAGTCATACACGTCCCAATGTGTTCCGAGCTCTAGCACAGTGCCATGATATGAAAAAATCATTTGGTAGCTTTGGGGATTCAGGATTTCTTCGTGTTTCTTCGTGAGGATTTCTTCCTCACGTCCTTTTCAATCCGCCCAAATACCCTGTCTGGAGGTAAAAAGCTCTGCTATTGGCTTACTGGATTTGCCTCATTTCGATCCGTACAGCGCACGGATCTGGCTCAATTTCGTTTTGAAACGAAATCTGTAAGCACACGTAGCTGGTTGTATTGACCCATTTCGTTCCGATAACTGTTTTACAGGAAAGTTGAGAGTATGTACGCGCCAATGGAGCTTTATTTGAGCTAGTTTCGGTTTCTGGATTTAGCTCATTTCGAAAAAAAAAAACTCCTCAAATGCTGGTTTCAGATCTGTTCCAAAGACGTTGCAACCGCTCAAAGTCAGAATTTTTTCAAAACCCTTCTTTATCGCAAGCTCACGCTGTTGGGGCTTGTGATTACTCAGGTGAGTGCGCTTTTTGTGAAGGGCGACTAGCGCTTCGATGAAGCTCTTACTGGTGATATAGCGACAAGCGATGCATGTACAAGGCACGAAGCCCAGGATCAACGTGCTGATGCCCCTGGAGAAAGGTCGGCGTCAGCTCATCACCCCAAGCTAATCCTGCGCAGCTATAGTTAAGGAGTGCGACTGAGATATGACATAAAAAACATAGGGCAGACAGGCCACAGCGTAACACATTACGTTAAACGCACCGGCACATGTCCATGCTATGGAATGAATGTGGTTGTTCAACGTTGTTTTCTTCAGCAAGTGTATATTCACATACCACTGACAAATGTGCATGCGACAGCGTAGATACAATAATGAAATCATCACGGCACGACGGATGTTAGTCACACTCTACAGTACACCACAATACTTACAGTATGTCACTACACGAACACCTTCGGTCCGTCTTCAGATATAAAACGGCTAGGGATGTATAAAGCACATCCCTATACGAACGCAGTTTCAAGTTGCCCTAGACTCGGCGCTCTTAAAGTGCAGGTATTTTCTGAAGCGTTTTGCACACTGAAACAAATTCACCACGTGACAAACGAAACGGTTTTCATATCTAGGTTGAAAAATGTAACTGGTGTGCTCACCTGAGAGGGTTTGCCCAATGCACAGCCGCCACACGAAACTGAAGCCACAAATGCTCTCCGGCAATGAGGTCCCATTCCGATGCCAATAGTACATGCTCTGGTGTGCATGATGAGAAAGCTACGTGCGTTTTTTCATGCGTCTTTCGATAACACATGGCCATGTCTTGAGGGAAGCAGCCTCCAGCTTCTGCACATGCCTATAGAGTGGGCAAGGA
>JALIZH010017358.1:0-25940 GCA_030522465.1 Rhipicephalus appendiculatus | reverse complement strand
GACTTCAAGGAAGCGACTGCGTATTCGAATCACCATCATCATGATTAGCCTGACTGCGCCAATTCCGAAGCACAGGCCTGTCCACATTTTTTGCCATTAACCCGGTCCGGTTTTGGAACCGGCCACGTTATCCCGGCAAATTTCTTTATTTCATCTGCCCACTTAACTCTCTGCCTCCCCACTGCATATTAGCCTTCTCTTGGAGGCCATTATTTGACTATTTAATACTAGCCTTCCTGTCTTCGAGCTACGTGCCATTTCGATGTCGTTTCTTCTTCGTTGCGACAATGTTACCTCAACATCACTTTTTCCCTGACCGGCTTTACTGTCTTCTTACTCCTTAAGGCTACTACTCTGATTTTGCTTTCCGTAACTCGCTCGGTCGTCTTTCATATCAACTATACCTTTTTCGTCAGCATCCAGGCTACTGTCCCATAGGTTTGCACCGTAAAAATGCAGCAATTACGTACTTTCCTCTTGTAGGATACTGGTAAACTGCTACTCCCGATCTGATAACAAAACTCAGTCTCACATGTAAACTATCACAGCTGTGCCCGAATCTCGGAACCGGTCGTGCTCATTGTACCTCAACGAGGCTCTGTGTTTCCTTGCCGCAGCGCAATCCAACAGTTTGATGCGTGTATCAGTTTCCCTTATTCACCCATAGCGGCGACACTCCCTTCTCTTACCAGAGGTGCTTCTTGAAGTTGTAACGATATTGCCATTTCTGTCATTGAATACCTTCCTTGCAATTGTTATTACACTAAGCACAACACCTCTGATTCCAAGTTACTATCCCTGCATTTATCAACCACAAGTTCTAGATAATCTTGTTTGCCAGTGAATGAAACCGTAGTGTGAGCATAGATGAAACATGGGAACTCCTGCTATATCACCTCACTGGTCTGTTCGTGCGACAGCTTAAGGCGCTGCTACTCCTCTCCCACGTACTCTCGGCGTCCTCGTTGTTAGTATCATTCCGGACAACAAACGTCCCTGCTTCAGCCCTTTGCATACATCACTTTTTGCGTTGCTACGCATCCCATCCCATCCTCAGCAGACATCATTTTATCGGTATATCACTTTTTGCGTTGCTATGCATCCCATCCCATTCTCAGCAGACAGCATTTTATCGGTATATCACTTTTTGCGTTGCAACGCATCCCATCCCATTCTCAGCAGACATCATTTTATCGGTATATCACTTTTACAGCCCTGATATTTCCACTTTTATGCACCTATACACTAGGGTATCCCAATCTGTGTTGTCATAAGTGACAGTAGCGTCTCAGAAGGCTACGTGCAACCGTATGTTTTCTTTCGCACATATTTTCTTGCGCAAAGAGTTTGCCTGACGTAGCCAGCGAAAGGCGATGTAGTTTGGCCAGTTCGCGCCCGTATCTCGAAAAAAATAAATTTGGACAAAAAATTTAGGAGCCCCTCGACTTTCGGGGAAACGGGGGGCAAAAGAAGTCCCATTGTTGTTGTTTCTTTCTTCTTTCTTTCTTTCTTTCTTTCTTTCTTTCTTTCTTTCTTTCTTTCTTTCTTTCTTTCCTTCTATATTTTCTTGTTTCTTTCCTTCTTCCTTTCTTTCTTTCTCTATTCCTTTCTTCCTTCCTTTCTTTCTTTTCTTCTCTCTTCCTTCATTTCTTTCTTCTTTCTTTCTTTCTTTATTTTTTCCTTCCATTCTGCTTCCTTTCTCTCTTTCTTTGTTCTTTTCTTTTCTTCTTTCCTTCTTCCTTTGTTTCTTTCTTTCGC
The DNA here is from genome assembly GCA_030522465.1 of Rhipicephalus appendiculatus. NCBI lineage: Eukaryota > Metazoa > Arthropoda > Arachnida > Ixodida > Ixodidae > Rhipicephalus > Rhipicephalus appendiculatus. The sequence goes on along the minus strand of JALIZH010017358.1, from coordinate 24,182 downwards.
ATTTCCCAATTTTACCATCTAACGTAAAAGTTCAGTTTTATTATAGGTAGTGGCCGTGCCTGGAATGCTGCATTCGGGCTGTATCGGCATGGCATCTTTCATGTTTTTCCTAGCGTTCGTCAGCATCTAGAACAGCCCCATGAAAGGACCATCATGCGATCATATAAATGCAAGCGGAAATTCAATGTTTTCGAAGTTAGAATTTTTTTATATGTCACATCTGATATCGACAATACGCGTTCTACAACATATTTTTTTTTAGTTCACCGACACGAAATATTTCAGTGACACGCCTATCGCAAGTGCACTGTTCCCTGATTGCTATTTGGATCGTTGGTAGAACACATGCGTATGCGTCAGTTCAGTTGCCCTTGGGTAAAAATTAGCGCGTGGCCTAGAGGTCAAGACAATCGCTTTGCAACCGGGGCTCCGCCGGTTGCTCCGGAACGAAAATTCATTCCATTTTATGATTCCTGTCATGAGCAGAAGTTATGGGTGAGGAGGAATTTTGGGTGAACGCGTCACGTGTTTTTTCGGTGGCGGTCAGTTTTTTTGTAACAGCACCAGCTTCACAAGTCAGTAAATACAAGCACTGCCTGAAAACTTCACTGTCAAGGTTGTTGACTAGGGAAGATAGTTAGAACACGACTAAGAAGTGACGCAGAAGTTTATCGAAAGGTGCAGATACATTTTATTGCTTAGAATGGCAGCGTTCCGCTGCCACTCTAAGCAGTGCGAAAAGCGCATGTACACGCACGCGCGCGCAATGCAGTATTGATTACTTGCTCACTACTTGGCTCCATGGCCACGTTGCGCCTCAGGACTGCACAGTAAATGGTACCCCCCCCCCCCTCCCAATCACATTGCGATTATTATTGAGCAATATACCGCCAAATTTTGTTCTAATGGATGTACAGATCTCTTTAGTTTGAGTGCTTCATGGAGGTGCACTTGTAACGTTTCCAAGAGTATTTGTGGAAAAATGACTTGTGGATACAGCAGTCTAGACCACTGATGGTTAAGAAATGATGTCGGCTGATTATTAAAAAGATACTGCGATCTGCTCTGTGAAGATGCATAATTTTTACGAAGCTTGGTGCTGTTCGCATGGGGAACCAAGTAAGAATAGAAGGCATGTGCGATATTCCTTCGTATAAAATATTATTTCTGACAAATTTAGGAAGCCCATTACACAAACGCCATGTTTCGCGTTCTGGAAGAACAAATGATCGAAGTTTGTATAAAAGTGCATCAAAATACAAAACGCAACCGATCTCTAATATCTTGCGCAAGGAGGTTTAAACCTCATTTATTGTGCGTATATAAATATAATAAATCATAATGAGCACATCGCTAAGTAAACTGGAACGCTTACTGTTGAGCCTACGCTGCGTCCCTACCGCGCATGCTCCTTTAACTGATATAATTTGTGATGCGGTCTCCAGTTAGGTTTTTTGGTATAAATGAACCCTGAACACCTCAATGGTTTCAATGGCGGGATAACGTGTTAGCTTGAGTGAAACTTGGTTACTTCAGCGACAATTTTAAGGCGAAAGCCTTTAATGCCTCATGCTCACGTCCATTCGGCGTCCGTCCATCTGTGTCTATCCGTCCGTCCGTGTCCCTCCATCCGTGTCCCCGTCTGCCCCTGGCATCTCAACATCTCGCCCACCAGCCGCCGCTCTATCATAGTCACCAGCCAGCCCACGTGAACTCGACTAGTGAAGCATCCGTGTGTTGGTCCGACTGAACTCGGGTTCTTCTCCGCTCGGCCGCTCAGCCACGTTAGAGCTAGACTATCTAGTTTAGATCATTGAACTTACGTTTTCGTTGTAATTAAGAGTGGTTTACCGTGTGCAGTGAACTTTTTACTAAGTTTGATTTTGTGTACATATATAGTTTTCACTTTAATTCTTGATTAAATGTTTCGTGTGTTGGTTTCTTAAACCAACGGCTTTGACAATAAGACTCTCAGTGGCTCAGCCATAGAGTGCCGTTACGAACCAAAAGAAGAACTTGCATCACAACACCCAAAGTGCACGTCTGCTTCTTCAAGACTTCTCGTAGAAGTTTCATAGCTTTTAAGTTGAAAGCCTTTAATGTCTCATGCTCACGTCCGTCCGTCCATCCGTGTGTCCGTCTGTCCGACCGTCCGTCAGTCCGTCTCCATCCGTCCATTTCTGTCCGTCCGTCCATCCGTCCATTCGTGTCAGCTCATCCATCCGTCCGTGTCCGTCGGTCCCTCCGTCCGTGTGTCCGTCCGTCCAAACCGCCCGACAAAACAAAAAGACATGGCATAGTGAGTCGAATGGCCACAAACACACTTTGGAATGTACAAAGTGTCCTTCAATTTTTACGAAAAGGTTACACGTACACACTCGGCGTCCATATGTGCAATTAACGCTGCGGGTGCTCCGGAACAATTAGATTCTATGGAAGAGTTCAGCGACGGTATGATGCTGAGCAGATCTTACTTTTCGAAGCGAGCACTACTCCAGCATGTCCCCGCGCTGCGGCTGGAAACGATCCCCATTTACGTGTGTTTTTCCGCACCACTGCTCCTCTGGCTGTTGGTGGCACTCCGTTTCTACGGCGCAGTTACTTTCAAATTGTGAATGGTGACTTGGTGTACATACCCTAGGCCCCACTTCACCGCATTGTAAAGGTGTGAAAAAATTGCTGCCGATACGGCACGTAAGCGAACGTGTTTCACTGCAGGAAAGGATACATTCTTGTTGCAGATATCTGTGGTTTGGAGGTTTCCCCGGTCGGAACGTTTACGCCAGTAATTGCGAGGTAAGTTGATACAGAAGTAACAATCGAATAATGTTACATCCTTGTTAATGGGGGGAATCAGGACGGAAAGCTTCCTGGGATTCATAAACAACTTGAGTCCGGCTCTTTTCGGCACCATAAATGCTGCAACTATCAATTAGGCAAGTAAGTTCATCTTGGGTGAGACTGCATGAAACTCAAGTGCGCTGTAACGGCATACTTTACCCTGTTTTGTGCGTGCTTTTTGGAAGCTGCTCGTCAAGATGCCAGCTGTTTTCGGGCGCTGCTAGTAAAGATACCAATACTTAAGTTCATAAGCCGTGCCAGTTTTCAGACCTTTCACGTGTGTCGTGAACAGCGATATTTGCATCCAGAAAGATATATATCTCAAACGCTCGATAAATGACCTCAAAATTTCAACTATGTTTTCGTGTGTGAGTGCTGTTTGAACGTTAAGCCCATATTGCTACGCTGTTCCAGTAAGCTTCACTTGTATTTTGCGCATTTGCATCATGCACAGCATGGGAAGTAGGAAAAAACTGCAGACAGTGTCCAGAAAGGTAATAGCGTGAGATCGAATAGCGGCTGATTTCGAAGCAGCTGTAAACACCGATATAGGTCACCTCCTGCAAGTGCAGTTGCGTAGTACCCATTACGCCATTCTCTACATAGTACTAATTACGCCATTACGCCATAAGTACACTTTACTCACTTGCTAGGCAATATGCGCAGCTACGTTGCTGCACACTTTGTTTGTGCTGTGCTCAATCATGGTGCATTGTTAAGGCTGACCGTTTTGTAATAGACCGGCAGCTTAAAACCACTCACTCGTCATGCGATGCAGGTTGTTTGGTACCTAGTGCGATTTTAAGCATCTGTTACGCAATATTTGGATAACAGCTATCGTGAGCGCTTGTCCGACGTGACACCATTATCGGACATTATCGTCTGTGTATACATATATATATATATATATATATATATATATATATATATATATATATATATATATATATATATATATATATATATAAATCAGAGGCGTTGTCCACACAGATGTCTCGCTTTTTGCAGCACGATGGAAAATCATTAACGAAAATGCTGATGGAACTTCACAACGCATCAATCAAGTGAGTTGTTTCATAATTACACAATCGCATTTTCTGCGGCAGTGTTTTGCCGTCGGAGTATTCGTGCAGACCTTCCGTGTATTCGTGTAGAGCTTACGAAAAAAGGGCTAAATACTCCAGCAGAACTGATGTGCTGCTTTGGTAGAGCTATGTTAGAATTGAATGTATCGCTGTCGCATAACAAGGAAATTTGAAAAGAAGGAAGGACCATTTACTACTCGCAAGTAAGCTTAAAACTTGGGTAAGTCTAGAAAGAACACCACGCAAAGATACTTGTCGAGCGCTGAGTACCACACACTCTGTATAAAGCCCATTAGTGTCATGTCCCATGCATCATCACGGTAAACGTTGCTTTAAATCGGATCGTGCGTCTTTTTGCGATTCACTGCGTCAAACTTGCACCTTCACACATGATGAACCACCATGTCACTTCAAGAATTTTCTTCAGAAAAGGATTTAACAAGGCGGTGTCCCTCACCTCTGTCGCCTCCAAAGCAAGGGAGACGGTAGCACAAGCTCGGCTGGAGTGGATGTGGCTCCAACAGCAGTACTGTGGAGCAGTAGACTGGCTTCACGTACCATCTCTGCAGAGAAGGCTCCATCTCTGACGTGGTGGCTACTCTTGATTGCGCGAAGGCCGCGGGAGATGTGGGAATGATTCTACTGCTGGACGTACGGAGTGCCTCCGGCGGACTTTTTCATGTGGTCATCGGCAGGCCCAGACAGCCTGCCTGGGCCTGCTTGACCCGGAAGAGTGTCTCATCGGATTCATTTCTGCCATCTTGTCCGGGGAACCATGCGGATACGTGATTGACAGCAGGTCAGAGGGCCTAGGGATATCCCGTTTGGCGTCCCACAGTACTTGGTGTTGAGCCAATTCATGTTTAACGTGGATCTGGCGGCCCCTCCCGCATCGTTCACGCTGGATTCTCGGCTTCGCGTTCATCGCTCCACTTCTGCCGACGACGAGGCTCTATGCACCTGAGGGCCGAGAAAATCTGCACCATCCATTAGGTGCTCGCTGCAACGGGTGCAAGACGCAGTGACAGTTTAATCGGCAGAATCGGTCTAACCGTGTCCGCAGCCGAGACAGAGGCTATACTGGTTTATCCACTGCCTTCCACTCTGCGCGACACCTAGCAGCTGAATCTTGTCGGTCTACCTATGAAAAGGTGGGGAATTACATAGGACTGGCTCACGTGAACTCCTGCAGCCTAGGCAGCCACTTTGAAGGTGCGCTGAGTGGGCGAATGGTCATGGCTTTCCTGTCAAACGGGCACTAAAGACGAAGATTCAGTCGACTTTGATTGTTGGAATAGCGGCCCAGGAAATTCATAGTGCTAAGTTTGTACGAAGGAAGTGCCTATTTTGAAATAAAATCACGTTTTAATGGTCGGCACCGCGTTAGCGCACTTCAAATCACCCGCCTGAACGCGTATCTTTTGACGTCACTGTTGCCGTGCCCAACGTTGCCCGCCTTTACTGCACGGCTGCCGACGCTATCGTAACAGCAGAGCGAAAGTAGCGGGAGCCAAAGCAGCAACAACGGAATTTGAAGCTTGGCGCGATGGATTTCGTCGGCGAACCTGAAAACACGACATTGGCTCGCGACACTGGCGCAGAGGCACGGCACTCAGCCACTTCGAGCGTAGGGGTTCGTTTTGCGGCACCCAGCGGAATGTCACACCGGTTTCCTTGCTGCAGCTCAGGCAGCGTACACCATTCGGGTATCGGGCAACATCAAATGCACGCGGCAATAGGGGCTTTTGAGCTTACGTATACTTTTTACCGTTACCGTGTTACCAGAATACAGGATTGCGTTTGCCGTGGTACCGGAACGCACGTTTTAGCAAAGTTTTATCAACCCATAACTCAATGGTTATGTACATAACTGCACTTGAACCATACTTAATTTAGTTAAGATTGCATCACTGCTGGGGCAAAATCATAAGAGAGGTTTTTAAGGTGTTCGGTATCCCGGCATACGCAAAGGGCTGTAGGAATGCAGGGTTACCGGTGGAAGGTGTCGAGATCTTCTGACGCTTTGTGCAACCACAGTCATGGACAATTTCATATTTTCCTAGCGTTTTGAGCGAAAAAAATGATTAAAAAGGCAACTCATTCGTAATTACCCCGCTTCAAGGCATTCTCACCAGAAGTAGATTACAGGATGCTTCTGCAATAAAAATATTGTGCTGGCCGGGTTCAAGTGGGCCCCACTAGATGGCACCACCTGTCCAACCTAACCAGGCTAAAGCACTTTTTAAACCACTCGCGCCATTCCCCCTAGTAATGACAAGTGGTTCTTTTTTCCATTAATCAAACAGAAACGGACAAGCAGCAATTCATTACGTTTGTAATGCACGGAAGGTTGACTTTTTATTGCAACTGGTTTGATTACTAGTGATTAATTGTAGTTGGACCTTTAAACCTCATTGGGATCGTTTCAAAATGTCCCACTCGTGGCGCATATGGTGTCGTACATTTACCTGAATTTCTCGATTATTAGAACGCTCGTGTCGATAATATTGACGTTTTAGACGTTCTCAAACATTGATCTTTCACTCTGACGTAAACTGTTATTTGTCTGTAGTGTCCCTTTGAGTTGGCGCTCCGCCTGAACCACGCCGCAGCAACGTCCGTGCTTGCAGTGTGCCTCCCATCGATCACTCTCCCCAGGGCCAGTAGGAAGCAGCGAGTGGGAATGCACGAAGGTACTATCAAAATTATCCTGGGGCTTCCAAAGCCCTCGCCGGTCGCTGCAAAGCTGGCAGATGCTGAAGAATGGCCGCTCTCTTTGAGTTTGCTAGAACGAGTCCTTTGGCGCATCGGTCACCTTCACTCTGCTCCGGATGGCGGAGCCTTGGTGGCCAGACTTCGCAGCCAGGCGTCCTCACGGATGGGAGGTCTTTGCCTGCTGTATGACATGATGATCATGAACCCACCTACGGCAGTCGTCCTGCCTCTAGAACTCCACCGACCAGTGACGTTCATCTTTCGCTCGGTAGGGCGATAGAGCGGCGGACACCAGCTGCTGCACTGCAACAGGCTGCTTCCTGCAAGCTCCTCAAACAGCTGGAAGGAAGGCAACTCGCGTTCACAGATGGCTGAGCCCGGACTAATGGAACCACCGCTGCAGCCTGCACCATCCCGGCTAGGGCGGTGAACAAGCAATGCCGGCTCCCGTGCCCTGCAAGCTCCACCGCGTCATAATTAGCGGGTCTTCACATAGCCGATGATGCCCTGGCTGAGAACCCTTCTGAGCAACCAGTGGCAGTCCCCTGCGACTCGAAGACACCCTTACAGATCCTCGCGAGCCACCCAGGGTCTGGGCTTACGATGTCCTTGCTGAGGTCCCACTTCTCCGCACTGGCTGCCGAGGGGGTTTCCGTTTCCTATAATTGGGTGCCGGTACACGTGGGAACAGCCGGTGACGAGCAACCCTTGCCACAACCACTAATCACTTTCGTGTGCCACTTACATGAGCATTTGCTGCCTCTAATGTCAGGAGACAGTGCTTGAAAGAACTCCTCCCAACCCTCCACCGAGATGACACAGCGGCCAATGGCAAGGGTTCTAAGCCACTTCCAGAGGGTGGCAAGCGCGCCACGCTTAATCGACTCCGCACTGGTTGTGCGTGAAGAGCGACGCACTTGTACACTACAGACCACTCTCCTTCACCGGCCTGCGAACGCGGCGGCGACCCCGCGACTCTTGAGCACCTTCTTGGTGCTTGCGCAGTGTTGGTACAAAAACGCTCAAGGCTCATCACTGCATACAGGAAACACGGCTTTCTTGCTACGACTATTAGTGACATTCTGTTCCCTCGGCCTCCCAAACTCCGGGCTCTCCACAGCCTTTAGGAGTTGTGGAGGCGACCGAAATCAACGCGTACCGTCGAGCGCCCGCAACTTGCTGAAGACTCCCCTTCAATATCGGCCTCCCTCATAAGCTGTTTATTCTTCTCTCTTCTCTATTCTCCTATGCTTGTTATTTCTCACTTCCCTTCTGCTGACGCTCCGCCGTGCTCCCTACTTTAATAGAGTTGACTGTTGGGCTAGTTGGTGTTTTGACATAGAAACCATCGTCAGTAGCGCAATCGGACAGGACACACAACAAGGAACAGACGAGCTCAGCCGCACACTAACGACTGGGAAAGGACTAAAGCATGGGAAAGGACTGACGTTTACTTTTGAACGCCCACAAGAAGGTACGCTTCAGTTTTTAGACCTGCAGTTGAAGTTCAATGAATGTCACGTGTGCTGGGCGTATTCCCCGCGTGCACAGAAAGAGCTCCTTCCATACAAATCGATGCATTCTAAGACGATAAAGAGAGGCATCGGAACACTCTGTTTAGAATCTGCGCTTCGGAAGTCGTGCATTCACAATATGCAAGATAGTTTGAATCTGCAATTGGGGAGGTTTTTTTCAGCCGGCTTGCCCTGGGTCGGTCGTCGTGTCTGTTGCCGAGACGCTTCTTAAGAAGATGAAGCACGGTGACTCAAAAGGTACCGCGAAGTCCCTGGTGGACAGGCACAGGCCAGAAGTGGTTCCGTACATGCACAAGGTCACACATAGCCTGAAAAAAGTGGCTAGTCGGTTCAACGTGCCGTTGGTTTTCTCGGCCCCGAAGAATCTCGCTCAGCTGAGCCGTCGCACAACCTGCGAGGTGCAAAAGAGGGGCTGCTTAAAGAACCACGAAAAACGTTTTGTTAAGTGTGCCAACAACGTCGTGTATGAGATTCCCCTGTCCTGCGGCAAAGTCTACATCGGCCAGACGGGGCGCTGCCTCAATGACCGACTCAGGGAACACGAAAGAAATCTGAATAATGATCAGAGAAGTCACCTCGTTGACCACTGCATGGCGTGCTCGCAATGTGAACCACGATTCCGTTTTGCTAAGATCCTAGGCAGAAGTAGACAAAAAACAGCTCGCGAAACATTAGAAGCGTTTTTTGTCAGGAAAGCAGGTGAGGAGTGTGTAAGCGACACTTACATTGCGCTGTACAGTGTTGAGATTCCATTTCTTTCGCGCCTCGTTTCATATTTTTTATCGCACCTTGTTTGGTTGTTGGTTGTTGTGACGGTGCGCCTCCATATCTTGTTGATGTATAGAAGTGTGGATTTGCCTTCAATTAAATCAGTTGATAGTGTGCGCCTGTGCTCGTCTGTTCCTTGCTGTGTGTCTTGTGAGATTGCGCTACTCACGATGGTTTCTATATGCTAAAACCCGCGTTCGGACGATCAGAAGACGAACGTCCTAATCACTCTGGCTATCCAGGCCCGCTACCAGATCATAGCATAGCCTTGTATAGTCTAAAGCGAGGGGTGAGAAAAGGGAATTTGTGCTGAGGATGTTGGTAGAGAGTGATGCATAATAATAATATCCGGGGTTTTACGTCCCAAAACCACGATGTGATTATGGGAGACGCCACAGTGGAGGGCTCCGGAAATTTTGACATCTGGTGTTCATTAACGTGCACTGACATTAACGTGCGCAGTGCACGGGCCTCTACCATTTTGCGTCCACCGAAATGCGACCGCCACGGCAGGGATCGAACTCGCGACCTTCTTGTCAGCAACCGAGTACCATAACCACTGCTCCACCGCGGGGGGACGGGTGATGCATAGCAGAGAAATAATTATAAAGATAGAAATAGAGAGAAAGAAAAGAAAGAAATAGAGAGAATCGACGAGAAAGAAACGAGAACGAGAAAGAAGAAGATAGGAAGAGCAACAAAGAGAAAAAAAATGGATAGCGGGAAAATAAATAAATAAAGAAAGAAAGAAAGAAAAGAATGAAAAGAAAAAAAAAGCTAGAAATAAACAGAGACAAAATGAAAACTAGAGCAAGCTAGCCAGCCATACTATAAGAAGCAACGAGTGGGGACGAAAGGGATGAGAGGGTAAAACACTGGCCAAGTCGTGAACCGATAAGTGCCCACCAGGTGTGCCTTGGCACAGCCTTGCGCGACTGTACTGTACTAACAGTACAGTCAGAACAGCTGTACTAACATTAATTTTTTTAGGGGCGAAGCTCCTTAGGGTGTGGGTCTGTCCCTCCTCCGTAGTCGTAGTAGTAGTAGTAGTAGGTAGGTAGGTAGGTAGGTAGGTAGGCAGGTAGGTAGCCACGTGTAGTGGAATTTATCCACTCCACGTGATAAAGATGACGACGACGCAGTGTAGTGGAGTGTACCCACTACACGGGATAACGATGAAGTATAAGCGCGTTCCAGTGTAGTGGAATGTACCCACTACACGTGATAACGATGACGATGCCGCTGATGACCATGAAGCATAAGCGCGTTCCAGACCACACATTCTCTTTCTGCCATGGATGAAAACGATCGAGCTTCGCCCACTCATCATCATTCACTTCGTGGATATGGCGTGATTTTCTTTTTTTTTTCAAAATTCGCGTGGTTTTACGTCTACTATAGCGCCAACCGGGACGGAACTGTCAAGACAGCTATTCCGCTTTCCCAGTGAGAGGGGCGTAGCCAGAAATTTTTTTCGGGGGGCAGCATCTGCTTGATTTGGGGGGGGGGGGGGGGCACCTCTTTGAAATGGTCATTTTTCGCTCTGTATGACATGGCGACAAAAATTTCGGGGGGGGGGGGGGCGCACGGGCCCGCTGTGCCACCCCCTGGCTACGCCTCTGCCCCGTGGCTTTCAGCTCGACAAAACAGGCCGCTATCTTTCTTTGTTGTCGAGTGGATGTTATAAGCACATCGTTGCGCGGGATGAGCACTCTAATGCGAACACTCTCCCTTCGTTGGCGATGCATTTGGGCCGGCTCGTGCCATGAAGAAATTTTCGGTGTGAACGTGCTCTGGCATTCAACCGTTGCCCCAACTTTCGTAATGTCGCATCTTGATTAGCAGAGTTTCCACTTGTGCTTGTTGGTGCAACGTAGTGAAAGGACAGCGCAGATACTGATGTGATTGAAGAAATGCACTTGGTAGACAAACGACAGCGCTGCGTTAGTCTATCTTGTTTCCTCGGTATCTAAGCTATTTCCTTTCCTTAATTTGCATTCGACAAGTCATGTTTTTTTTTTTCTCAGCGACAGAAACTGACGTAAGGCCGATGTGCGCGACGGGGGGTGTTTTTCTGGTCGGGCTACGTCGCGCGACGTGTCGCAGCATTTGCGAAGTGACCGGAACATTTTCAGTCGTAACAGTAATCACTCGAGATTTTGTGCCAGCCTCATGCAACAAACTGACCAGCGCCTTCATAACTACTATGAATATGCCGTCTCTTACTCTTTCAGGGACTAGAACTTGAGGCTACGATGTGCTATAGGGAAATGGAGAGCGCGTTCGTAAAAAAAATGGCAAATAGTCTTGACCACGGTTTTCTGAACATATATGTTGTAAAAAAAAAACAGTTCTACACAATGATTGTTTTAACTGTGTTTTTAAAAAAACAAATTATATACGCGAAAAATGCGAATGATTTCATTGCGAGTCAGTACAAAGGGGCAAGCATAGCCAATGCTCGATCACATGACAGCATGCGATGAGGTGGTGTTTCAACCTTCCAGAACATAATATAGGTTGTTTGACTCGCGCTAGAGCGCAGCCGCAGTTGACCCGGCCAGCAAAGTGCGTTTCGTGAAAGCACCCCGATCGGAGTGCACTGTTCCGCTGAGAAAATTCAGACCCCGCGACGCGCCCACAAAAACTGTACTGCGCTCCCTGCAAGTGTGCTTAACCTGCCCTCTTGAGGGGTGTATAGGATACGTATGTCACATTACGTCGACAGTATTACCAGCTTAACCGTATCTAGTTTCCAACGTAGCTGTAGACGGGTCAAAATTAGGGAGCCGACCCGCGCGGATCACCAAATGGTGGCAGCCAATCGCCTCTGCGACAAAAGGAATGGTCTTGCACAAACAATCATCATGGTCCTCCGAAGGTGGGGCGACTGGCCGTCTGACTGATGGCATCACATTGGAGTACATGCTCATTGGTAAAGAGCTGTGTACCTCTGCCATCCATGAGAACTGGCGCACACTTCAAAAATTCTACCTGATATATGCTACAGCAGTGCAACAAGTAGTGCGGTTTTATTCCTAGGTAAAACATATCTTTAACTAATGTATTTCGCTGAGCATCGTTCTCATTACAGTTCCGGGGACATCATGTAATGTTAACATCAAATATTTGCGTTGGTAATGCACGGAACATTACTTTTAGCTCAGAATCAGTATCCGCAACTGGACAATTCACACTCACGGATAAGTAAGTTACAACGCCTGCGTACCTCTGTTAAATTGAACTCAGCTTGGACTGAGTTCCGAAAACTTCTCTTTCGTAGTTGCATTATCCTGTTGGTGAGGCAGCGCCGCTAATGTTTTCTCCCGCATCGAGATTTGCTGCAGGGTGCTCTTGAAAGAATATTTAGCATCTTGCTTTTTAGATGCGAAGCATCTTATGCTCGGGGCTATGTCCGTCCCTCCCGCGTCCCGCGTCCCCCGTCCCGCGTCCGGCCACTTTCATGAAGTAGGGAAGCACCCATTATGCGAACCAGAACAGTGTAGTAATATGAAGGCCGTCAACCACTACCACAGTCATCAGAGTCGTGGCCGAGAGCACAGAGAGGCTGCTTAACAATGGCTAGGCAGGTGGTGTCTGTCGCCCAGGTTGACCCCATTCCTCGATCTTGCTTGCATGTGTTTGGAGGGGGGCTTAGTCCGTCCCTCCTTCCCGCGTCCCACACCACCACAGCGCATGCGCGTCCCCCTCCCCCCTCTCTCTCTCCTCTCCTACGCTCAACCGCTTTCTCTCCTCTAGGAATCCTCTACTCTACGGAGCGGCCCCCCGCGTCCCACACCCCCCCCACAGCACATGCGCGTTCCTTCCCCCCTATCCTCTCCTACGCTCACCCCCTTTCTTTACTCTAGGAATCATCTACTCTACGGAGCGGCGCCCGCGTCCCACATCCCCACAGCACATGCGCGTCTTCTCCCCCCTCTCTCCTCTAGGAATCCTCTACTCTACGGAGCGGCTCCAGTGTCCCACATCCCCACAGCGCATGCACGTCCCCTTCCCCCTCTCTCTCCTCTCCTACGCCCCCCCCCCCCCCTCCTGCGAGACCTGAGCCCGGGCCATGAATCTGCCGGACAATTAATTAGGTTTCTTCTCCTTCCATGAATAAATGCAATCTTACACAATAAAGATCCCATTTCGCCACGTGGCACTGGAGTTGAAAAAAATGTACAGGCGTCGTCAATAGTTCCCAGCGCGCGTTACCATAGGATTATATAGGAAAGTGGCCTGCGAATCTCTGATGTCCTCTGTACGTACACAATATAATTCAAAGTTGGTCAAGAAAGGTTCGCCTATGTATTTGGTAGGGCTGTGCGAATAGTGAAATTTCACCTCGAATCGAATAGTGCCGAATAGTGGCCGAAAATGTCGAGTATCAAATCGAATATCGAATACAAAGAATTTTGTGGAAAAATGAAAGAAAGAACAAGGAAGTGCAATCTGCTCATGTCCTCGAGCACATAATGCGGTGACTGACTGCCACCGAAAGACTACAAACTGTCATGCAGAAACACAATCTGTTCCCCATGACCTTGCCTCAAACTTTCTCGCCGTGAAGTGACGGTGTTTTCTGCAGGTGAAAACATGCGCTCACTGGGCGCCCGATTAGCAGGGATGGCAAGGTATCGCGAATCAATTTTATCGATACCTAGATAAAGTGCCGCTCTATGCGCTTTTCATTATTTGAAAGGACCATTCTTTCTTAGGGTCAGGAGCTGATTCAAGTATTTTTGAACCTCTTGTCTATAAGGTCTGAGCTCAGTGCTGGTTATTTTTTGACGCTAGCAGTTCGACAGTCTCCCAGACTTTTCTCTGGCCTTTTCTGCTGTAGCCATGAGGTGCGAAGATGACAATCTCCTTTAACATAAACGCGCGCTCACTTTTGAACCAAGATATCGGTGAAATTTTTAGCGAAAGGCCTTCTGTGATGACGTTAGCTTTAGCTTTAAGCACCCCAACCTAACGAAGTTTTACCATTGGCCTTTGTCGCGCTTTAAATATTCGTACAGTCTAATTATTCGAAACTTTGAGTACTGGCTATTCGAAAATCGAATCGAATTAATGGATGAAGTATTATTCGATTCAAATTTGAAACACGAATATTCACACAACCCTAGTATTCGGTTGTGTATTTCTTTCCTTGGAACCCTCGGGTAGAGGGGCTTATTGACGACATTTCTTGGTACAACGTTTTTCTCCTAGGTGGCATGTATTGTGCTGTTTATTTAATGTACGTTGTTACTTATTTGAGTGAATTTTTTTCTCCTTTCTTTTAGAATGGCGATGAAGAAAAGTAATCAGCGCCCACTACATTTTGCGGAACCTTGCCCCGGATATGTAAGTCGAATTTTTGTGTTTTGCTTATGGCCTATTACGACATATAATGGAAGAAATTACAAAATTTTTGACGTTCGGTATTAAGGACTACGCAATCGGTTTATAAGACAATCTCTATAATCGTCGTCATCTCTCAAGTCCACTGTATTATACTATCGGTCCCAAAGCACAGAATGCGGCATTACCTCAGGCAGAGAGATGAATTCTTGTTGGTTCTGCTCAATGGCTTCTGGAGGTATTATATGAGGCAGGTGATGTGATAGACGTCAGATGAAGATCCGGATGCGGTGGTAGCGGAATGAAACTTTTCAAACAAAAATAAGGTCGCCTGGAGGGTGTTGAGACAGGGTAAGGCGTATCGTGAGAGCATTTTCACTGAACATCACATGAGCCGAGATGTTGACTATACGAGAGCAAGGGCGCTGGGTTTGTAAGGAATGTCTTTGGGGCGCTGGTTGCATTCCCCCTTCTAGCGTGTCAGCCCACCAGACAGATTGAAGCGGCAAAACTGGCGTCGTTTAACCACTGTCGCTAAGCTACCGAGAGCGTACGTTTCGGGCTTGTGCGGTTCAGCGGAAAGCAGCGCCTCAACGAAAACGTTTGAAAGCAGGCGGCGTCTTGCTGAAAGAGCTACAGGGTAAGCTAACAAATGGCACACCGCTGTTGTAAGATTGATGATCGCAGGAGACCCATGTCGAAAGCATCTAAGTTATTCTCCGCTTCAGGCTTTCGGTGAGACTAATAGTTCGCACATGACAGAAGCAAGTCCTCCACTACATTGCCAAGAATGCCGTATCCTATATTATTGAGAAATTGACTATTGCAACGTGATGCGAGGTGACATAGTGAAGCAAGATGCTAGCGATGTGTCTAACACAGCTGATTAGAAGGGCTGTGCTAACAGCATATTAGGTTCTAATGTCGGTAAGCACGAATTTGCTAGTACATACTCGATTTTTCATAACATTTTAAGGACGGAGAATACCAGTCGAAACTCGTAGATACAACCACTTGAGACATAAAGCGGGCCATTGTTTAAGATAATACCGGTGTGTGTTGAGTCTTCTTCGTGCCACGGCTGGCGTGCGGCTGCTGCGAGCTTTGCACAGGTCCAGTCAGTGATGTGAGTGGTACTCTTTTCCATTGGTCGGCGAATTCACTCATGAGTCGACTCACTCGGACTCACTCAGACTCAGATTGAGCCGTGAGTCTGAGTCTGAGTGAGTCCGGGTGTGTTATAATTTGGTGAGGGTGAGTCCGAGTGAGTGCGGCTCAGGAAAATTTTGGTGAGTCTGAGTCCAAGTGAGTGAAAAGCGCAAGGTATATTTCTTGATTTGACTCTGAGTGAGTTCCACCTTTTTTGCCGACCTGCGGTCATATCTACTCATCTTCAACATTACTACCAGCCTTGCCAGGATTCACATTCATACTCACGTCTACTCACACGTATCCCAAAGCAGTGTGCTTCATACACCATTTCAATATTTATTGATCAGAGGCGCGAATTACATAGGGGAGTGCCTTGACCTCCCTCCCCTCCTTGACAACTATTCCAAGGAAGTTCTCGATAAATATATCTGATGTCAATCTCTTTCATGAAAAAAATACCTTACTGGTTTACGAGCACTCATAACTCGTATTCGAAGGTACTCTATCAAAAGGCGCCAAGAAGAGCACCTATTACGTGAGATATTGCTGTTATAAAGCATTGACACCGTGGTCAAAATAGATAATTCTAGGCTAACGGACTCATGAGTCGACTCACTCGGACTCACTCAGACTCAGATTGAGTTGTGAGTCTGAGTCTGAGTGAGTTCGGTTGAATAATGTTTTCGGTGAGTTTGAGTCCGCGTGAGTCGGGTTGAAGAAAATTTTCGTGAGTGTGAGTCCGATTGAGTCCGGCTCAGAATAATTTGGGTGAGTCTGAGTCCGAGTGAGCCCTAAGTGCAAAATATATTTCATGAGTGAGTCTGAGTTAGTTCCGCAAGTTTTGCCGACCTATGCTCTTTTCCCATTTACCACCGTCTTCTGCCACGCTTAAGATTGTCGGGAACCGTGGCGTTCACGTTAAATTCGGTTCAGAGAATGCATGGGCACACTCAGATGGGGGGCAGTCGCAGAGTTGAGAGATAGCCAAAAACGGGGATGAATATTATTTTGCTACATGCTTATTACTATCATATCTCCGGAGACAAATATGATTATATTTTTACGGATGTCTATTGGTTGTCTATTGGTTACGGAGCTCAGAACTTTTAAATCGACTCAGGGCCGTCTAGAGGGCCCACGACGCGGCGATGAGGCTCGGCCTACCCGTCCCGACGTGGGAGCGGCCCGCTGCTCTACCGCCTTGAGCGGTAGTGTTCCTCAGGACCTCAATAAAGTTCTCTGTCCGTCTGTCTGTCTGTCTGTTGGTGACGTCGCCAAAGTAGAGAATATTTTTTTTCACTTTAGTGCGCACGTGACTGCGATATGAATATTCGAGTCGTGCGAATAGTAGGCTCCTTTAAAGAGCAATCAATTTGTCAGAATCGTAACCTCTATGAAAACGTATTGGAATGTGTAAGGTGTTGTGTTCCCATAGCCGCAGAGACATAAGACGCCTTACACGGCGTTTCATCAAAATCTGGCGCTGTCATTAGACAACTTAAGTGCCGAAGCTCGTTCGAGTAACGATATCATATCGCAACACAGCTAATAGATGACAGCAGTGCTATTTACTACAGGGAAGTGAGAGGGAAGTGCCACGAAGATAGATTAAATAGGGTGAGTTCGTGCCTATGTGGTCGCTTCTGTGATAGAGCAGTTGCTAGAGTATCCCATGCCTCTCTTTGAAGCCCAAGATGCTGGAGGTTTCATTGCGCGAACGAGCACCTCATCAAAAAATTTTCGCTACATTTTTGTAATGCATTAGCGAGTATTTTGCTGACGTCATAGAAATGATATCCCTTAAATCAGAAGGAGCCAGCCATCAAATGTATTTTTAACACGAACGTGTTTTACGCCGGGGTCCACCGAGATTTGAGGGACGTATTTCCGTCACGGAAATGACGTCGAAAAAATACGCGTGATCAGAAGACAAAGAAAAAAATTTCCGTGAACGGGAGTCGAACCTACGACCTCTTCGTCCGCGACGAGAGATGCTGGGCACGCTATCCACTGCGCCACGGTCACATACTCTGTAGGCTTTAAAAACAAGCCTTTTATATCTACCACTGTCCTTTGACAGTGCTCTTACTAAAGTGAAGTAATGCATTATGACCGTGAAATGCGCGATTGGTTCCTTCAACGCATCGTTTCTACGCGTTCGTCCCTTTCGGCGCGTTTCGAATAAGAAAAGTGCAATTTGTCGACTCATTAACACACTGCCAGGTGGCGACCTTACCCCTAGCGTCTTCGTCGCTCATAGCATCCGTCCACACCAAGAATAGCTCTGCGACGCGCGAGTGGTTAGCGTGGCCTATAGTGAACTATAGCGTGGCCGTAACTCCGCGTTCCTAGCTCGCCCCAACGGGGAAGATACGACGCGCGTTGCGTTTCCCTCTGGTCAGGCAGCGTCAATAACTCTGACTCCTATTTTTTTTTATAGCTGCCATCTAAGGGAGGGGAGACAAACTCCTCTCACACTTGCCGTGTCAATAAAAGTTGTTTCTCTCTCTCTCTCTAACATGCCGCGAGTGAGCGACCTTAGCCGAAGTTCGGCGTCCCATCAGTGACGCTGTGCTGGCTGTCAAACCGCTTTCTCCAATTCCGTTCTCACCGTACGGCTACCACAAGCATATATGACCACAAGTATAGTGACTAACCGCAAGGGTCTGTTTAATCATTGATCACGGATGTTAGTATAATCATGGACGGTAGTAGATCATGGACAGATATACCACCAAGCGTCAACGTGGATGCATCCACGTTAAACGGTGCCCTAACTGTCAAACACTAATTGACGTTGTGCAAGCTATCTCACATCAATGTACGCTAAACATTCAACTACTTCTGTGAGGATCCGTTCCACTTTCGTGTAATACCGATTGCTATGACGGAGGGATCAACCATGTTTTTTTTAAACATTCCTACTAAGGAGTCTAAGAAATGTAGGACTCAAGTATTTCGCCTGGAACGCATCGCTACATGCGCATTTACTTTCAGAGCTTGATAATATCGCTTGGTTTACACATAAAAGTACACCTGAATAATATTAGATATAACGTGTATGGTTCTTTACTGACTTGACTGGTCTGCTGAACGATTATAGTTGTCCGGGTTTTTGTTAATTCATTTTTTCTAGTGCAACGAAAACAACGTGGGAAACTGGTGCTCGCCTAACTGCCGCTGTCACGTTTTGGATGCGGTAACGCCGCCTTTATATATGTGTTTTGAGAACAACAAAGCACTGCCAATGGGATTCAAGGAGTCTTAACGTACCTTTCTCTCTATTTATAAAGTAGCTGTACATAAGCTTTTTAGATCAAGGCTACTCGCAAAATAAAAAGAATTGTCGCCGAATACAGGCTGTGTTTATTTTCTTCACGAAGCTATAGTGGTCCCCATATGCGCCGAAACCAATACCGCACCAGGTAGCTCACCTCTGCTTGCATAATTTTCGCCTCGGTAGTACTTGAAACCCGCGGCGCAATGCCTTATGCACCCTTGGTTCGCACTGCCATTCGGATAAGCACAAGAGCGGCTTAAGAAAATACACAGAAACCAGTCATTTGTAATACCGACGGCACATGTATCTTACATACTATCGTGGAATGTCGTGTCTGGCGAAGTATGAATCCCAACATAAAAACGTAACGGTTGTTTATTCGATTAACAGCAGCAGCGGTCGAGCATGCCGACGCTACTCTCATCTGCGTAGCGAAGCATTGTGGACCTTCTGTCACAAACGAGCGCTCAAATAATCGCGCGTCGACGATTTCAAATTGGCGGCATGAAATCCAGGCGCCGATCTGTCGCGACGGAGCAGGCGCAACGAAGAAACGCCGCGTGCGCGCCTACTCTCCCCCCTCGAGACGGCCGCCGCCACACCAACAAGCTCTCTCTGATCAGAACGCCGAGCGATGTCTCGAAACCTCATGAGGGATAGGATGACACAATGCCGAGTTACGCCGCGATGAGTGGAAGATACGAGAAAGATCTCGCCCTTCTGGTAGCTTTGGCTGTACTAGAGTGTACTAGAACTGTTGAGTGGCGTGAACGCGCCTCGCCGCCTGATGCCTTCCGCGTCGACAGGAGCGGCGGCGCTGCAGTCAACGGCGACGGGCAAGAACTGCTGGGCGCGTCGGCGGCACAGGCGGCACCCGGCTTAACGCGCCACTATTACTGATGCGGCTTTCCTTGCGTGTCTGCAATTATTAAGCCTAGGACTGGTCGTTGTAAGCCTTGATCGACGAAACTTCAAGGCTTTTAATCGATGCTTGCTTGATAAATGCGTTTGAGAGATACTGAAAATTAGTTCTTATTGCCGAAGCGACTGCTGGAAGGTACGCAATAATATAAAATTTAAAACGGGCTTATTGCAACAGTCAAGATTCGCGATACGATGTAATTGAGCCGAACTTATTGCTCTGCTAGTTAGCACGTTACTCTTAATTAACAAGACGACGAACGACCGCCAGAAGATGCAGAGGAAACAGAAAGGTAGTGCCTTATTCTGATGTCTTCTGTCTTAATCCTGTCTTCTGGAGGCGTTTATTCAGAGTAACTGAGCTCCTTTATTGGAAATTAGCAGTGCTCAGAAAGCTGTGTGCTGATATATTATCCTGCCGAAAGCGCGCCGGACATTTACCGTTGGCGAACCTGCGTGTTGCGTTTCTTTACAAATGTGTTGTGTAAATGTGACTTTTTCGACATTACGAGGGCTCGAAGGTATCGGAAGTCAAACGTAGCTCCACCGCGTACAAATAACGGTCTTCCTCAGGGGTGTTGCACGGATATTGTTAATCGGGCCGGGCGGGGAGGTGCGTCTTTATTGTCCGCATTTTGCGTGACATATATAAACATAATACCGCAAGCAAAGCGCAGAGCACCACCACCCCTCCTAGCTTCAGTCTTGGCACTTTACAGATACAATGATTAAATTATAATACAGAACACTGTCGCAAGAAAGTTCTTGCATTGGTATCAATAGAAGATCTGGAAAACAGTGCAATATAAGCTCTCCATAGAAAAGGAAACTGGCTATAGTGCATTTAGGCAGAATAACATACGACCTATATTTATGTTGGCGCATTTTAATATATTTGTGATAAGTCCTGATGCATGAAGTTCGTGCCTAGGAGGTGAACGCGCGCCTTTGGCTCGGCTTCCTGGTATTTTAAGCCCTCAGAGGTCGCATAACCGATGCACAGTAACCGTGGAAGCACGATGTTGAAACAAGATAGCCTTTCGATTGGTATCACAGAAAACGCGCAAAACGGGCACAATAGAACTCAGCCATCCCAAGTATAAATGTTGGCATAGAGTTATTTGTACTCAGGTTAGCCATGAAACAATCGAGCGCTTTGGAGCTCATAATATACGGATCAATGCTCTATATCCATATCGTAGGAACTGAAGGATTGTAGCCTTTCGCCGCTCGTTTGTTACTTCTTCACTCTTCGTAGTTCGTTCGTAGTCACTTACGGTGTAGCGCTTCTCGAAGTGTTGCTTGCAAACCGCACAACAATCAGTGAGCCAGCTAGGTGCATGTGTGCGAAATCTGATTGTCGCCTTCATTGGGGGTCGGCAGGCTCCTCAAACAGGAAATATCTGGGAGCAATTTTGGCACGCCTGCGTATTTACTCGTGCACCATGGCGCGTAGCAGCCGCTGAGCCACCGATGAAAGCTCAGCAATGCGTTAAACGCGCTCAAAACGCGCAATTACACGCTTTCGAAGGCTACGACGCGCGCGCCTCAAACGCAGACCGCTCCCCACAGCTTCAAGTACTAAGCGACTACAGCGCCGCCGCTACTTTCGCCCACCGGAGCATCACCCGAGATGCGGCGCGGCCGCTTCGTTCATTCCACTGCCCCCCTTCTAGTACACTGTAGCTGTACTACGGGCCGAGGAGAAACCTGGAAACTTCGAGAATGCAGTGGCGAGCGAATATAAGCAAGCGGCGACGGAGGGTCAGGCAGGAGGATTGAAGGAGTGAGTGAGGAACTGTGAGGCAGTGACAGTGTGTGGGTGAGCGAGGTGGTGTCGGCGAAGTTTTGTTGGTGAAGTGTGGTCGGTCGATCTGGAAGAACTGAGTGATGGCGTCATGCGAGCTGCAGTTTTGAGGAGCGTTTTCTGGAAGAGAAACCTCGGACGCACGGGACGACAACCAGCGCTGGACTTGTGAGTGTTTCCTGGAAGAGAAGCATTCAAGATTATTTCCGAGAACTTTGGACTGAATACTAGGGGTGTGCGAATAGTGAACTTTAATCTCGAATCGAATTCAAATCGAATAGTGCCAAATAGTAGTAAAAAATGTCGACCATCGAATCGAATATCGAATACCAAAGGTTTTCTTGAAAATTAAAAGAAAGAAGAAAGAAATGCAATCTGCTCATGTTCTCGAGCACATAACGCGGTGAGTGACTGCCACCAAAAGACTATAAATTGTCACGCAGAGACACAGGCTGTTCCACATGACCTTGCATCAAGCTTTTCTCGCCGTGATGTTCCGGTGTTTCCTGCAGTTGAAAACATGCGCTCAATGGGCGCCACAGTAGCAGGAATGGGAAGGTATCTCAAAACAGTTTTGGCGATACCTGGATAAAGTATACAGCTCTATGCACTTTCCACTGTATCATAGGATCATCCTTTCTTGAGGTCAGGAGCTCATTCAAGTATTTTTGAAACTCTAGGCTATGAGGTCTGAGCTCAGTGCTGCTTATTTTTTTAACGCTAGCAGTTCGACAGTCTTCCACACTGTTCTCTGGCCTTTTCTGCTCCATGAGGTGCGGTAATGACATAATCTCCTTTAAAATAAACATGCCCGCTCACTTTTGAACCAGTACATTGGTGTAAAATATAGCGGATGTACTTCTGTAACATCGTTAGCATTAGTTTTAGTTACCCCACCCTAACCAAGTTGCTCCATTGGCCTTTGTCGCCGTTTAGATATTCGCCCAGTCGAATTATTCGAAACTTCGAATACTAGCACAGAAACTCGAATCGAATTATTCGATTAAGTATTATTTGATTCGAATTCGAAACTCGAATATTCGCACACCCCTACTGAATACGTTTGATGAACATTCGAGTCTTTAAGTGTTCTTGGATAGTTAATGCATGAGATTGCATTCTAGCGCGAGTTGTTTGTTCCCGATGTTTTGAACACCATCAGAGTTACCTTGTAAATTGTATCGGATGTGATACCTGCCGAGTGTGCATGTTTGTGTGATACTTGTACTGCCGTAACTGAGAATATATTTTTGTTTGTGTTATCAACTCTCGGCTCTGACTCATTCTTTGGACCACAACCTGCGTTCGCTGGGGCACTAAAAGGACCAACCCTAAATTGTCCGCGCTTTCGTGGTGCGCTTCGGAAGGCCCGATACGTGAGCCCTTAGAATTCGCCCGGCGATTGCCTCCCCATTAACGGGAACAGTGACACCTTCCAAGATTGGCAGCCTCGTTTTGTAGCCACCACCGGTGACGCATACTCCACGTGGTGCTTTGGTGGCGCTGTGGCTTATCGGAATGTAGTTAGCTTGTTGCCGTGTCACGCCGGTCTGGATGATGACGAGGTGGAGGCTGCGTCGATTTATGCGCAGAGTGCGTCGCCACACTATGTTAGATACTCTTTGAGTATCTTGTATTGTATCCATTATTTATATTGCCGATACATTAAAGAAGACTAGTGTATCTTACGATACAAGAAGCATCTACCGCAACATCACCCTGTAAAGCAATGTTAAATTGGCTCAACTTCGCTTCTCAAGATGATATTGCGTCACAATGCCAATTGAATAAAAGCTAAAACAGCTATATTCGTTTATCTGTCTGCAGAGTCTTCCAGCAAGGGCAAGCGATGAAGGTTTTCGTGTCCCTATCGGTGGATGAGAGAAGTGGTGATGCTCGCGCCATCTCGACAAACTACAAGCGAGCGAACGTCTATGACCAGCTGACCTTTTGTTTTCTCATCTTTTTGGCTGAGTCAGCGCCCTGACACTTGCTCTTAGCCATTGTCCTGTACCGCGTGAATCAATTCGTGGGCCGTCTATTGCGCAAATTCTGACGCCACTAGGGTGTGATTGCCAGTTTCCCCTGCGTGGTGCTTCGTTACGAAGTCTGAAGAATGAAAGAATGGTGTTACCTTGCTTTCAAAAACACCAGTGATTTAAAGTATCTGATGGATTTAGGTTTGGCTTAGACGCTACCTGATTCACTTATATGCAAATGAGGTTTTAAGAACTTTAGCACCACTGGCAGCGATGGGAGACCTAGTAGAACAAGCATTTAACTTAGAGACAATACCATGGCCTGCCGTATGTTCTTCTTTCTACTACCTTCGTTCCAATTGTTATTAACCCTTTGGCAAACACGTCTTCATTTGCATACGTGACGTACTTTTCCAGTCTTTGTGTACTATCGGCGAGGAATAGACCAAGAAGACTGAGCTTTTGGTAAGTTTAGTATTCTAGTTGTCTACAGGTCCTGTGTCTCACTTCTGGTTGAAATATTCTGTTAAAATAATGAGAACTAGCTTGACAGCGCCGAAAAGCAGGGACAGACGAAACAAGGCCCTCTGCGGTCATTCCTTCCCTATTGGAAAACACAGTGGCGCAGTCCCAGTGCCAAACATGATTACGGAAGCAGTGTAGCCCTGGGTGCTGGGACGGTGGCACGCAGCACGAGGCACGCTGGACGGTGGCGCGCTCCACGCTGGGACACCCGTTACGGACCGAAAT
>JALIZH010017357.1:0-30420 GCA_030522465.1 Rhipicephalus appendiculatus | reverse complement strand
GTGTCGGATTTCAAGGGCTTCACCCGAAGAGACCGATGTTACGCAAAGACTGATGCTGGTTTGCTATTAGTTGATGATATCTAGCATAGGCATGCGCAGGGTTCCCCCCTTCAGGGGGGGGGCGAGAAGGTTCGTCGCAGCGCCCCACCTACCTATTATGTCAATGTATGGGGCTCACATTGCCCCCCCCTCGGAGGTCGCAGCGCCCCGCTCCCTATTATGTCAATGTATGGGGCTGGCTTTGAGCCCCCATCTTAGGTGACTAGGGGGGGGGCGGCCGCCCCCCCTCTGCCCCCTCGAGCGCACGCCTATGATATCTAGTTAACCAGCAGCTAGTCTAGCATGGGGCCGGGAAGCGAAGGCAGGAAGATTAGCCAGAGGAAGTTATCGTCATCATCATCATCAGCCCGACTGCGCGCATTGCAGGGTAAAGATTTCTCCCAGGTGTGTCTCTAATTAACTCAGTGTTGCCCTGGCTGCGACTACGTTATCCCCGCAAACTTCTTAACTCCATATGCTCGCCTAAGTTTCTGCGCATCCCACTGGTGCGCTTGCCATCTTTTGGAATCCAGTCTTATACTCTTAAGCCCACCGCGATGGAGCAGTGGTTATGCTGCTCGGCTGTTGACCCCAATGTCGCGGGTTTGATCACGGCCATGGCGGTCGCATTTCGATGGAGGCGAAATGCCAGGGGCCCGCGTACTGTGCGATATCAGCGGACGGTAAAGAACACCACATGGTCGAAACTGGCGAAGCCCTCCACTACGGCGTCCCTCATAATCATATCGTGGTTTTGGGACGTAAAACCCCAGGTATTGTAATTATTATCTTTTACCCTTAATTACCTGTGGTCATCTCTGCCTTCTCGCTATCTTGCCCTGCTCATGCTGATTTCTTCTTCTTGGTTTCGACTAATATGTCCTTCAAGAGGATCGATAACTGGGCTAGTTGGTTGAATTGCATGATTTCTCTGTTCAAAGCGCACACCGACAAAGACGAAAGGAAAGCGCTTGTCCTGCTGTCTTTCCTTTCGTCTTTGTCGGTGGGCGCTTTGAACAGAGAAATCATGTAATATGTCCTTAACACGTGCTGGCCGCGTCACCCACTCTGCTTTCTTAATGAAAACCAACAAGTCATGAAGCCAGGGAAGGTTTAGAAACGTCAGTTGCACTGTTTTCACTGTAATTGAGTAATTACAATAAAGAGAAAGGGAGAGATGAAGAGGAAGGCCGGGAGGTTAACCAGATACTAGCATCCGGTTTGCTACCCAGCACTGGGGAGGGGAAAAGGGGCAAGAAAGAGGGTGTAGAGAGAGAGAGAGAAGAAAAAAATAAAAGGAAAAAATTGGCCCGCGTATCTGCGTGCTTCGCTGCAAATGTCGTCGAAAGACGATAGTCTTCTGCCGGCCGTACTACACTGTTTTGCCTTGCCTCAGACAGCGCTTTCTCTATGTTGAATCGGCCGCACCTGGCTGGTCTTGATAAAATAGAGGAGGCGCCGAGGCGCTGCGTGAGACATGGACGCCATCTGGCAGTGCTGTCGAGAAACATCACCTTGTGCAGAACCCAGCAGGAACATGTCGTCGGCCGAGCGCTTTTTCTTCGTGCATAGCGTCGCTTTTTGAGCGCAGCCCTAAGAAACGCTGGGGTCTTCATAATTACGTATCTATGTATTTTCTTATAAAGAAACATACCAGAGACTACTTATGTATTGACGTTGCTCCTCAGACATGCGTAACATTTGCTTTTTGATCGACAATGTTCACAAGTATGAACAAAAATACTTGTGCAAGATGGCTGGGCGCTGAGAAAGTGGTTCAACTTTGGTCGGGTGGCTGAATCGTGTGACGTGCCGACAAACAGACAAACAGACAGACAGACAGACAGAAAGACAGACAGACCAAAATTTCTCCGTTTAAGTATCCCAAGAAAGACTATCGTCTTTAAAAAATGCACGCACACGCAGGATAGAAAGCGACGCGCACAGGAAGGGCGTTCTGGCTAAAGTCGTTCAGAAAGGCCGGTCGATCGCAAAAATCGCAGCAGCGCTTTCAGGGCCTTCTTCTGTGACGTCGCATCCTGTCGATGGCTTAAAATCCTTTCTTCCGACAAAGGTCGGTCGTCTAACTTGTTGAGCGCGTTGCAAAGGCATAGTCGCTGTGCCCTATACTGTAGGCAATCGCAAAAGATATGTCCAATAGTCTCCTCACTGCCACAGTAGTCACAGGCTGCGGTGTCGGCCATCCCAATGCGGAAAGCATATGCGTTGGTAAACGCAACGCCCAACCATAGCCTACAAAGAAGGGTCGCGTCTTCTCGGCGAAGCCCCGATGGGACTTGAAGACATAAAATGTGAAGAAAGTAGTGTGGACGGAAAGACAACTTGCTGCTGGCAGGCACTTAAACTGCAATTTTCTGATAACGCGCCCGATGATCAACCAATTGAACTATGGCGGCTGTCCACTTATCGACCTTATGGGGTATTTGTGCGCACGCAGAACATAAGCGTATTGTCCCTTAAGGTTACACCCATCGTTTTCATTTACATGGCTCGCTGCATCGGCCTCAATTGAAGTTGAACCCTATTCGTAAGCCCCCTAGTTTCTGTCCCGTAGGTAGATACCGGTAAGATGCAACTGCTGTACATTTTCCTCTTGGGGGGATAACGGTGCGCTGCCAGTCATGGCTTTGGCGACTCAGCGGCGGAATACCCACCTGCCAGGGGAAGTACAGGCTAGCAACACTGCGCTGCGAAAAGGCATGAATTAAATAAAACGAGATCAAGGGAGATGAGATGTAAAGATCAGAGAAAACAATGACGTGATGCAACGCTATGCAACCATCATACGCTGTCATAAAATCCACAAGTTCATAAATATTTCAGAACGAAACACTAAGGACAAAATCAATGGCCCTTAAATTATTAGGCTGGGCGACTGCATCAAGTCACCTTTCACTTTATGTTCGAGTGGACTACTTGAGCGTTACGCTTTCAATATGCCGAAGCCGAAGGCAGCTGTTCCACATCTCTACCAATTCTTCTGCAGACTACCGATGTGCTATAACAACATATATTATGAGCACTCAAACTATCACGCAAGAGCTACAGCTTCGCTTTCTTATTCACTGTTGCGAAAGAACACTTTCGCAACATGACTCAGCATAAAAAGTTACGTGGAAAGTTATGAAGGTTTCGAAACCACCGCCTCAGGCTGCCAGATCCAGGGAATATTCTGTACTGCTTCCATTTCGAGAGACGCCTTTATAACTCCCTTTATGACAGTCTGCAGGTTAAGCTTGATCAAAACCGGGCACGCCTTCGTCTAGAAGAACTGCCAGTAGAACTTTTTTCGTGTATGAGTCGGCATTTTTGCAGGATCCCTTGTGCAAGGTACAGTTGGTGTCAGGGTGTTACGTTGCCTGGGCGCTGCCGAAAAAGTTGAAGGCTGGAGCAGCTTGAGCTGGCAACAGTTAAAGCTGTACAATAGCACATGATGGAAATTCGATTAAGCTTTGACCTAAGGCGGTAAGAGCCCTCAGATGTATTCCACTCTCGATTTTTTTTCCTATAACACCGAACTCAGCGTCTAGACAGTAAACCAGTCAACTTTTCATTTATTTTGCTCGTCAGACATGCTTAGGTTTACAATGGTGGGCTATAAAGCGATCGCTTTTTGCGATATTATTTTACTGGGTACTTGCGTGAAACAATGTGGCCCGCATTATACGAACACTCAAGGCTGATTTCCTTTGGAAAAAAAAAAAATTGCCGAAACTTGTACTAAGCCGCGCAAGTTTCGAAACAGTGAAACTGGATGATTCTGAAGTCTAATCTGGTTGTTTCTAGGTTGTTTCTAGGTCTTAGCTAGGTGATAGAGGTACTAGGTTGCTTCTAGGTCATTGCTAGGTTTTAGCTAGGTGATGCTAGGTTGTTTCTACGTTGATTCTCAGCGCATAGAAGTTCGAGTTAAACCACAGACAGTCACAGACACGACACGGTTGTCCAAACTCCTGAGACAGAAACTCGCGCTGAAACCAAACGCTGGCCCCTCTCATAGATCTACCAGCATGTCGTCGTTGGCTTAGTCCTTCCATCGCTTCGGGGTCTTCTCGCAGCCGCCGTTGCCTTTCCCGTTCTCTAGTATTCTCTCCTTGTACGTAGTGGGGAGCCCTACATAAGGTAACGTAGTTATGGTAGAGGGATGGTTATGGTTTCAGTGCCAGATTTTCATGTAATCTTTTACGTCAAGTAAACTCTATGCTCGAAAAGGTTTTATTGTAGTTCGTTACGCCTACATGCACTGTAGGCAGGGCAACGCTACTCACTACTGACACCCCTCACAGCACTGACCAGTACATCTAACCAACTGAGGTTTCTGGCTGCTTTCCTCGGCAGATTGACCGCAAAGATATCTGTGAATTCCATGTTCTTTGCGTTCACAACCTCCCATTTCCTAGGGAAGTGTAACGAGAACGACGTTGTGTTCTGATTAAACTTCGAGATTCTGATCTTTCTTTCGTTTTTCTTTCTCTCTATAGGGAACCATCCTCCGACGACTTCTTTCAAGATTTTTGTCAACAAAATAGATCAATAATTGTTCCTGTATTGCCTTTGAAGTATACAAACTGCCGGCAATAGAATACACCCTCTTGACCTACATACATTCCGTAATCTGCGCAATGCCGATTTTGGATGGCATGAAACACTGCAGCAGTAAAAAATTGCGAGGTGCAAGCCAATACCAACAATACTGCCCAAATTACCGCGTCCTTCACATTTTTTTCTTTTTACGAAACAGTTCCTTAAAAAAACGAAGAGATATAATTTCTCTTTTGCTATTAATAGCTGCACGTAGAGTTCAACGGCCTTCATGTATTGAATCAATATGACAGTGAGAAATTCGTGCGGCCACAGGAGGACCAGGGGTCAAACCAAATCAAATTGCGCAAAGGCACCAACTTAAGCATCGATCGTCGCGAATCGCATCAGTGAGCCCTCTTGTAGCGCAATGCTTTAGTATCGAAGCATGGTTCTCAAGCACTCTAGTTAGGCAACGATGTTGCAGGCAACAAAATCCCTCCCCACTCCCACACACAATTACCAAATACCACCAAGGTATACAGAAGATGACATTAACGTATCCAGAAGCTAAGCGCCACGCCGTCAGAAGCCAGGAGGGCATCAATAAAGCTTTGCCTGCGGTGGTACTTGGCTACTGCAGTGTCCTCTTGAGACCACAACATTGGTCATCGCACGTCGGAAGCATCCAGGGCTACCCGTTCATCAAAGGGGGCTCTGGGTAATTGCCTCAGAGGCTAGGTTTATACGTTCCCCGGGGCAACGTCTTCTGGCGGTGTTTCTGCTTTGTTGCCCACGTTTTCTTGTTTTCACGCAATACATTGCGACGAGCCCATAGCCTTTTGAGGCTCTTAGTTATGCCCTTTGTGGGCACTTTATCATCAGTTTGAGTGTCTTTCGGTTTGTTGCACGGTATAGTCGGAACGGTAGTGCACACTGTTATGTCGACATCGAAAGAAATAACAATGTGGCATTAGCTTCGCACCATTCCTGACCTTAAGGTGAACCGCAGTGCACATTAAGTATGTGTGTCCTACATTGCGTTGACCGCAAACTTTTCTTCCATTTCGTTCTCTTTTATTAGATCTTCCTTAATTTCCATCAGCGTGACGGAGAAATCATGCCTTCTCATCGAGTGCTGGTCACCAATCTTCGTTGGTAATTTCGCTTCCTCTCTCTGCTTTCTTTTATCTCTTTGATTACTTGTTTTCATTGTGAGAACTTAAACCAATGATGATGACGGTGATTACCGGCATAAATTTTCTCTAATTTACAAGCTCAGCTGACAGGTTGCTCTTCCCATGTCGTTTCGCTTTTTAAGGCGAAAGTCTTAAGCCCTAACCACCCGTGCAGTTACAACGCGTCAGCTCGTGGCGTATAGACACGGCGTCGCGCCTCAGGTCGCCAAAATTTGTGACGTTTTCATGACGTCCCTGTGACGTCACGTCACGTGATGTCACATGACGGCGTCATCGCATGATATCGTAGTTTGGTCAAAAGTGAGTTGATCACGGAGAGAAAGAAGAAATGGCAGAGAGAGGAAAGGCAGGGAGGTTAACCAGTCCAAGATGACCGGTTTGCTACCCTACAAGTGGGAATGGAAGGAAGGAAAGAAGAGGAGGGAAAGGAAATGAAGGGATGTTAACCAGTCTAGTAGGACCGGTAGGCTACCCTACACTGGGGGAAAGGGGTGAGGGAGATTTAAAGATGGAGAAATAGACAGAGAGAGAGATAGAGGAGAGAGCACGCACACGCAAAGTCTCACTTCACAGTCATCACAGCCATAAGTCTATAATCACCGGTGCAAGTCTGTTGCCTTAAGAAGTTTAGCACTGCCTTCGTCGCCTTCACCCGCGATGACCTCTCTAGTCGACTTTCCAGAATAGGTTTCTACCGTCATCAGTCTCTGGTCTATGCGAGCTAAAGAGGCTGCTAGTGATGTTCTCTGCGCATTATAGCGAGGACAGTCACAGAAGATGGGCTGCAATGTTTCCTCGCTACCACAGTTGTCGCAGAAAAGGGTTGTCAGCCATTTCGATTCTACAAGTGAATGACTTCGTGAAAGCCACTTGAAGCCATAAACGGCAAAGCAGAGTGGCATCATTTCGGCGTAGTCCAGTAGGTGTCTGAAGACGTAAAGTGTTCTGGCAGTGGCGGTGTTGGTTGCGCAGTCTACTTGTTGTGTTCCAAGCGAAGAAAGTGACTTCTTGGGCGACCACTCGAAGTTGGCTAGCAGCAACGTGTTAACGGAGGTACTGAAAAACCACAGGAGGTGCAGTAAGCTTCCAATTCCTGCGATCCCAGAGTCAATGCGAAACCGCGGGGGTGAGAAAGTACTTCGAGCGCGATCGACAGAATCGACGGAGAACTAAAATATATATATATTGTTTTCGCCTTCCAGTCGTTCTGCGCAAGTACATAAGGGACAGTTTGACTTTTTGTTTTCGCTTTCTGGCAACATCGTGTGTGATCCTGCTTGCCACTGTGCAACATAAAGACGGAGCTTGTCCTTAATTTCGTCATGTTCTCTCTTCGTGTACCACTTTTTGCGCCATCAGCCGATGTGGATAAACTTTTGAAATGACTAGGCCGTCTTTTCATTTCTTTCTTTTTCGTCATCCTCGAGATACGTCCTTCTATCAGCACTGCACTTAGCGTAACACCATTTCACCATGGCTGTGGTACGCGTCATCTAATAGACTAACACCTTATACCCCAGACACAAGGGCATAAAACATTGTCATAAAGTATGACGGAGGCGTGTCTCATCTCACGAACCATTGAACAGACCCGTGTTCTTGTCCGTGCATATCCTTTACGATCGGCTTTTCTTGAAGGCGCACGTTTTACCTGCGCCCCTAATCCATCTAGAAGCTTATTCCATCGAGAAGGTTAAGCACTCTTGTTGCCCAAAACACTTTATCACTCCTGGCTGGAACATTTTGCTACACACGATCGCTTTGGTGAACGCAGTACCGTGCTTAAAGGGACACAAAAGGGCCAAACGATTTTTCGCGTATTAGTTAAGTACAATTTCACAATCCCGAAAACACCACTCTTACCGCGACACGACGCTTGGTAAGCGAGAAAACACGCTAAAAGGAAATCTGGGTGGAGACGCCACCTTGAGATTCCCGCACCAAACACCGTGACGTCATAGATTCTGAAGGCGTCTACTGAGTCCTGCGTAGCTTCTGATCGATAAAAATGAGGTGCATTGTCATTTGTGGGTGCCGTAGACCTAGCATACGAAGTTTCAGAAAATTTCATCGAGCCAATGTCGCGAAAATACGAAAAATACATTTGGAATTTCTGACGTCACGCGAGCAGATTTCGGCGCCAAATTTAAAAATAAAACTTCAACCTTGATTTTCTCCGCTAATAATGAACTTGTGATAGTGAAACATATCGCATTAGAGTCCTCAGAGTGCAGTTTGTCAATCTAAACCAAGTCATTGTTTCGCTTTAGTGTCCCTTTAACGAGACGTTTGACAGGGGCTGTTTCGGCAGCAATTTCAAATTATATTTCTTGCCTTTTTAAGAACGCTCGCTGCCAGCAGAAAACTATCGCATGTAACTTCAGCAGGTCGTTGAATTCCGTTTATAATGAAATACAGCAAGACTGACTGTGCAATTATTAGATAATTATTTACGCTGTAATAACAACGAATTGCTACAAAATACTCTACAATTTATTCTAAAACTCCAATTTGCTTCCAAATTGGTCTCCATAACGTTGGCATAAACTCATGTAATAATCACGCCTTTATAGATAGGTGATGCTAAAGCGTATTGCAAAAGAGTAGGACTACGTATTGATGTTCACCTAACAAACTAGTTCTGATGAAAAAAAGAGGTCCATTATGCCTTCGCCCAAAATGACTCGCAGGCCAAAGCTATCCTTGCTTAAAGGCCAACTCCGGCGATTTTTTGGCCGTGTCAGGGGTAATGGTGCTATTATGTTCCTGAGACACTCTTGTCACGCGCCCGATAGCTGAAATGCTCAGCAAATTCGAAAATAATTTTGAATAAGCAAAAAGGCGCAATACCGAAACCGAAACCAAACCGAGTGTACTGTCTACGTATGACGTAGTAGTTTGTTACGAACCGGAAGTCGTGCAAGGCATGCTGGTCCCGCCGGCGCGGAATATCACATGCTCCTCTACAGAGAACAGAAAAATCGCGCGCCAAACCAGCGAAGCGCCGGCCAAACACCGTCACCTTGTGACCAGCACAATGATACGCGTAGCGGTCAAAGTTAGCGAACCCATCGGCTGCGTCACTTCCGTCTACCGGCAAACCAACACGTCACACACGCAATGTTGCCAATAATTGTGGGAAGCCGGGTGGGCGTTTGCAGACAATCTTTAAAATGCATTTGCAAACAATCAGCGCATCTCTCAAGCTTGAAATTTGGCATAAATAACGGAAATGCGCAAAGGAACGTACCCAGCGAATTTCATTGAGATCCATTGACCTCAAAAAATCGCCGGAGTTGGCCTTTAAACGTCACTACAAGGAACTGTATTAAATATTTTTATGTTTAGTATTGTAACCCAATATGATGTTTAACTAATGTTTAGTATGCTGACTAGAAATGCTATTAAACAGATGTATAAAAAATATTAGGTGTTATATTTATGTTGAGTATTCAAACCAAAATCTGCTCAACTGTTGTGTATAAGTTAGATTTTTTTTTCAATATATTCTGTATCTTAAGCTAACATGTCGTTTAATGATTGTATAACTTGGTCTCCTGCGTGTACATTTATGTATGTTATAGTTGCATGGATCCATACTAGCATTCTGCTGAAGATCCAGATGTTTCTAACATGTTTTTGTTTGACTGTATTTTGTTTAATAAAGTCAAATTCAATTCAATTCAATTCAATCCTCTTCTGTTTTTTCCTCATTCGATTGCATTGACCCCGCCAGAAAGCTTTCTGCACCCAACGTGCTTTTGCATAGCCTCCGCGATCGGAGGAATTTGAAGCTTACTGCACCTCCCATGGTTTTGCAGCGCCTCCGTGATCGGCACATCTTTGACCAATCGACGTTGTTACATGACGGCATCATGTGATGACCTCACGATGACGTCAAAAATGTCGGACACCTGTGACGTCATTATTTCTGTGGTGACGTCATGAAATGATGATGATTCTTTTTGCATCATTCGTTTTCACGCCGGCGGCGGCGCCGGTCACTTTTCGCGTTAGATGGAGGCACCTAAGGCCTTCGCCTTAATAAAAATGGATGTAGGTGACACACGCGCATAAGCGAAGCTCGCGGCGAAATGAGATCCCATAAAACGCCTCGGAACGTTAATGTTATTGACATTTAATCCCGCCCCGAAGGCTCTCTCCGGCATTCGGCCGCTCGGAAAAGCCTATCCATTCGGAGCCCTCGCACGAGGCGATTAGACCGCATTGTCTTGCATTCCCTCCGCAGGGCTCCCAGCGGAACGTTCCAACGGTCGTGCAGGTAATTCGGTTAGCCCCCCCTACAGGAAGACCATTTCAGGAACACGCGTACACTGGATGGCTGATCGCTTGCACAACAAGCCTGGATGGAACGGAGGATCCAAATTTGATGGCCCGTTCCGCGTTCATCTTATATCGCGGGGAGAAGCGGCTCTGGCAAATTGATGAGCGCGTGTATGTATCGCGTAATGTATGCTACGTGTGCGTTTGACTGCCGGAGATATTGCGTAATGAGGCGAATAACGTTAAAGGTTTTCTTTTTAGGCTTAGCCTTTATGACTCATAGGTGTCGGCGTCGTACGCGAAAAAACCCGGCACCGGCGAGCGTACAGAAATGCGGTCCTCCAAGGTGTGCCGGTACTTTCCTGGCGTTATCACCGCCGTCCCGGCACTTCCCGGTCACGAACGCCACGCGCGTTATCGACGTCATAGAATTTCCTGAAATTAACTAGAGGGGACTCTGGCGCTTCGATCGTTCAGCCACCATGGGAATGATGGGTAGTACACAAATTTGCCTAGTCTTCGTGCTTGCGGCTTCGAACGCACTTGCGGCTTTGTTTACTGTTGCGTTTTGGTTCTGTTTCGGATAAAAGAATGGACCGTTGTGAACTTCGTGAGCCTATTTGAATTCGTGAGCCTAAAAAGGTCAAGCTGGTGAAGCGTAACTGCTAATCCTTTGCTGAACTGCGTATTGCGGCAAAGCCGACTCAGGCCAGACGGAGCCAAAAGAACGAAGACTAGGCAAGACTAGGCAAATTTGTGTGCTACCCCATCATTCTCATGCTGGCTGAAGCGCCGTGTGTTGCAGCTCCCATAGACACTAGCGCCAGAGTTCCCTCTAGTGTATTTATTGGAAACTCTATATATATATGATCGGCGTGATATAGCATTCTTGATAGGAATGTGCCGAGAGCCGGGTTTTCAAGAAAGGAAACGTGAGAGAGCCAGATGACGATTATTGTTGTGTAGCTGCAGAAATACTCCCAAAATACTCGACTTTTTCTTAGAGTGTATAAAAAAAAGAAGGTATTTTTACACTTTATTGAGAGTTCTGGCATGCCACGTATATGACTCTCTTTAAGGAGAGACGCGAACTCTCATTGGAGATCACGATACTCTCGTCTGAGAGTCATGGAAACCGAAAGGGAGTTAGCCTGTCTCCTTCAAGAGAGTCATATACGGGACAGGTCAGGACTCACCAAAAGGAGTTATACATACGCCATTTTTCTTTAGGACGATAGTCTTTCTTGGGATACTTCTTCGCAGTAACTTTGGTCTGGTCCGTGCCCCGATTCAGTTACTCGGCCAAAGTTTAACCACTTTCTCAGCGCCCAGCCATCTTGCACAAATATTTTTGTTCATACTTGTGAACATTGTCGATCAAAAAGCAAATGTTACGCATGTATGAGGCGCAACATCAATACATAAGTAGTAGATGGTATGTTCCTTTAAAAGGAAATATATAGATACGTAATTCTGAAGACCCCAGCGTTTTTTAGGCTGCGCTCAAAAAGCGACGCTATACACGAACTGCCCTGTGTTCTGCGCAAGGGGATGTTTCTCGACAGCACTGCCAGATGGCGTCCATGTCTCACGCAACGCAGCGCCTCCTCTATTTTATCAAGGCCAGCCAGATGCGGCCGATTCAACATAGAGAAAGCGCTGTCTGAGGCAAGGCAAAACATTGCAGTACGGCCGGCAGAAGACTATCGTCTTTCGACGACATTTGCAGCGAAGCACGCAGATACGCGGCCAATTTTTTTTTCTTGGAGTGCAAGAAAAGAGCTCGTAATTTTTGCCTTCCGAGTTTACATCCGGGTCACCACTGTATCCTAAGGAAACGTAGTTCTACAACTATATTACGCTATTATTTATCTGAAAGCCGTGTTTTATTTTTTTCAAGGTCTCAGTTTCTAATCTATTTCTCTAAGCTGGCACTTTTTTTTTTTTCAGAATAGAATTCTCCCAACTCCGCTAATTAGCGAAATATCGCTTTTTCTCTCTAAACTGCGTCTTTTAGTCGGAGACTTAAAATCCGCTTATTTTCACCCCAGTCACGCACTTTCGCGAACGACGCACGGTAATCTTCGAATGGTCCATGACACACTTTCAGTCAATCCATCCCACACATCCGCACACACATCCGCACACACATCCCACACATCCGCACGTGATGCTTAACTGATCCAACGAATACTGCACGTCCTGGCATACCCGACTACGTGTTGTGTACACGAACGACGCTACGTAAATAACCAACCGGCTAATTTTTATGAAACCTGAAACACTATTCACGGCACGCGCCTAGACAGTTGGCTTTTAGAATATAGGATACGTGCAACACATTCTAAATCACTCAAAAAATCAATGGGTGAAAATTTAGGGTGCGAAGGATTAGGGCGATTAACGTAAAGCGCCGATTAACAGATGCGCTCTAAGCTAATCCTAATCCTTTTTTCGGCGTGGTGCTAATCTTCAGTCACAGTTAGTGCCGACACAGATGGCCTTTGCATGGAATATACGATACGTGCAAGACCCTGTAAATCACTAACAAAACGTCAATTCGCACAAAATTTAAGGTGAGAAGCATTAGGGGGATTAATACGAAGCGCCGATTAGCTAGCCAATTCTAAGCTAATCCAAATCCTTTTTACAGAGTGCCACTGATTTTGAGTCCTCGGTTATCGCACCCTGATCACGCTCAGAGCGCTACGCCATAGTACGTATTAAGTAAGAACATCGGACTTGTTTGTGAAGTCATGACACAACTTTTAAAGTTGCATGAAAAAGATTTATAGCAAGAAAAGCGGGTCATCCGTTGTGCTTTAAAGAAAGAGTAAGCAGGAAATTCAGTAAGGCGCTCTCTTGATAAACAGCACGAAAAAACCGGTGTCCGTTTCGTGCTAGAAGGCCCAAAATCCTCGTGAAGAGATTAAGCCTTCAACGTGTTGCGGAAGTGCTTAAAGGTGACTTTATCTGAACGGTAGAAGCAACAGTTTCGAAGAGAGAGCTCATAAAAAATACGGAGTGTAATTAGGAAAGAACACTTTTTTTTTTTTAATTTTGACGTTGCACGCCAGTCAAGCAAGTGCGTTATCTTCTGGAATTTCCTTCTGTTTTTTTTTTTTCTTTGGAAAACGACATATTCAGCCTTATGCGTTGTTACAGTAAAGGTACCTATGTTTATAGCGCGATAGAAGGCGTAACTTTGAAACCAGCGGTTCCCAAAGGAGGCGGCACTAATGTGATTGCTTTCACAGCCGAGGCTGTGTTTGTGCCGCGTCGCTTTCTTTCAGAAACGCGGAAATCCTGCTAGCCGTGCAACCGTGCTATCAGCGCTCACGCCGACAAAATCCTTAGCTCTTTCCACAGTTCGCAAATTGACTCCACCCCGCATGTGACGAGAATTCTAAGCATTCTAACTTGGCGTTAATAGGAACTCATGAATGAATGCACGCACGCACACACACATG
Source organism: Rhipicephalus appendiculatus (assembly GCA_030522465.1). Classification (NCBI taxonomy): domain Eukaryota; kingdom Metazoa; phylum Arthropoda; class Arachnida; order Ixodida; family Ixodidae; genus Rhipicephalus; species Rhipicephalus appendiculatus. The sequence goes on along the minus strand of JALIZH010017357.1, from coordinate 16,889 downwards.
CACACGCACACACACACATGCACACAGACACGCACAGACGCATACGCACAGAGACACACACGCAGACACAGACACAAGCACACATAAACACCCACTCACACACACATAACACACACGCACATAAACATGCGCAGGGTTCTCCTTCAGGGGGGGGGGGAGGTTCGTCGCAGCGCCCCCCCTCTGTGTTATGTCAATGTACGGGGCTGACTGCGGACCCCCCCTATCACCCCCCTACTTAATATATCAATGTTCTTCTCGCTCCCCCCGCCCCCCGCCCCCCCCCCCCCCCGTGCGCACCCCTATGTACACACGTATTGTGACAAGCCGGTAAATTTACTGTGCGTGTTTAGCAATGCTGTAGAGTCGGGATTCTGAGCATATGACACCGTGACTCTAGCTGATAATATTGTGCTTCCATTCTTAATATTGCGCTTCCATTCGTATAGCAAGGGGCGGGATAGGAAAGTGAGGGTGAGGACGGGAGGTGTGAGATGGAGGAGGAGGCCAAGGAGAAAGGGGAGGATGGCACAGTCATGTAGTGTAGTATAACAAGGGGGTGGAAAGGGCAAGTGAGCGCGACGAGGAGTGATGTTAGGGTGAGGAGCAGTCAAGGTGGAGACGGGAAAGGTAGACGGGAAAGGGCGCCATTGCATCACGAATGAAGGTTTTATTTCCCGCCATGGACGCTGAGCACGTTGCACGCTTGTAACGCCAGCGCTTGCTTGCCCGTGAACGCGAACGTCACTGAAGCGATGGCGACTCAGAGCTACGCATTTCCTACAGCTATCACGTTGAGTGCCACCGCGTAGATTTCTTTCCCCTCATACACATTCACTTACCGCTCTTTTATTCAGTCAGCGTCAAAAGTTAAGGACCACGAGGCACAAAAAAGAGCTGAATATTCCCGCTGCTTCAGCAGGCAGCCCTGAATTTACATTAAGGGCCCGCCCTGCAACCCGCTAACTACGTGTGTTGTGTTGTTCGACCAATTACAGTTAAAAGTTGCAGAAAAATTCGACATTTTGTAGCATTTAGTAGTCGCTAAATTTCTGACGCCGACTGTACGGGTTTGTGTAAGTGAAAATTATTAAATCCAAATTAAATCAAATCAAGCTCGCCTATAAAAAGCGCCGTCTTTCGTGGACAGAGAAATTGTGTGGCAGTAGCCCAAGGCGAAACCAAAACCAAAAAAAAAAACAGAAGGCCCTTGTATGTTTTCGAGATTTTATCAGACAAGTGCAATTGGTTTCCAAAAACTGGAGTACGATCGATAAGGCGCCGAGATAATAAGCCACATATACTCTCGTGAGCCGCTATTATCGTCGCCAATTATCGATCCTGTGAGCGTCGCACCCTTGCAACGTCTTGTTTCTCTCGTTGGTCTTGGTCTTTTCTTTTCTGCCAGCCGCTATTTCCTGCTAAAAAGATAGCCCAGCTCTCACTGTAGGGGTAATGCTAAAGAGACAGCGGAGATGATGGGTAGCTATGTAGTCCCGGCTTTTGCTGTTTTGCTAAGTTTTCCAAATTTTCTCCTTCTTTCTTCCTCTATTTGTTTTTCTTCTTGTCTCTTCCCTCTGTTTTTCTGTGTCTTTTTTTCGATGTTTATTTCTTTTTGTTTCTCTCTTTCTCTCTACTTCTTTCTCTTTTTTGCTCTTTCTATCTTGTTTCCTCTTTCATTCCTTTCTTCATCTCTGTTTTACGCGTGCTTCCTTTTTTTTTGTTTCTATGCTTTTCTATCTCGATCTCTCACTCTGTTTCTTTATCTGTCTTTCTTTGATTCTTTTTTCTTTCTCTCTTTCGTTCTCTTTTTGCACTTCTTTCTTTCCATTTCCCTCTTTCTAATTATTTCTATGCTATGGTCTATGGTCTACTCGCTCCACCTCACTTTCACATATCTCTTCCTCACCCTCACTAACATTTCCCTCCCGGCCTCCCCCCTTGCTATACTATACAATACAATGGCCTGCTATGTCCTTATATTGTATAGTATAGCTTTACTATGTATAGTATAGCTATGCTATGGCCTGCTATACTATGGTCTGCTAGCATGCCCGGATAGCCCAAAGGTTAAGACGCTAGTCTTCGGATAGTGGTACGCGGGTTCCAATATCGCTTAGCGAAGAATTTTGTTCGCTGAGAATTTCTCTCTTTATCTTTCTATCTCTCTCTTTCCTTTTTTTTTATCTCTTTCTTCCTCTCTCTCTTTATCTCTGTACTTGTTCTACCCCCCATCAGGGTTATCAGAGGCTATGCCGGAGGAATCGGCGCACGTGTTCTGGGAGCGAAGCAGAAGAGGACGAAGATGACGAGGATGTAGAGAGCGCGTGCCGGTTCATGATGACGAGCATTTCTGTTTCCGACAGATGTATTACGGTGAGCTTAAACAGCTTTGCTGTTAAGACAGCCAGCGCACAATCACGACGTAGGACGAGAAAGGAGGATGCCACCGCAGACGCAACGTGTCGAGATTGTGCACTCAGACTTCTGCAAACCCTTTCGTATGCCACTCATCGGTCCCTTAATAGGATAGACCCTGACAACTACTCACAGTCACGCCCCAAATGGGATCATGACTGATGCTCCTTTGAGCTCATGCTCTGGCTGTGCCCAGCCCTTAACGCCTCTGCACCCATCACGAAGGATGGATAGATGCGAAACTTTATTGCTAGTTCCGAGGGGAGCAAAGGGGAAAAAATCTTTCAAGAGGAGCAATCTTCACAGTGAACTACAGACAATCCCGAGGGCCCACGGCAGTGGGGAGGGATGTCGTCTTCCGGATCCATCGTGGGCAGAGCCACGGATTTAATCTGAGGGTCCTCTGGCTCCCCTAGATTTGAGTTCGTCAGTAGTCAAATGAAGTTCTTGTCATGGCTTATGCACTGTTTTTTTTTTTTCACAATGTTAGACAAAAGCCCCAACTTTTCAATATCCCGAAATGTACGTTGGACACGAAATGTAACTGGAGTGTTACTCTAGCGACATTTTAACAGCGAATCTGTTCTGGGTCGAGCCTTTCATGTCCGGGGACCATCAAAGATCGTAGATCGCAGTGGGATTGACCCCAAAAAAGGGTAAACTATCTACGGTTATGTGCCACTCTTCCCGTCACTCCCACTACTCATTACTCCCACAACTCAACACTAACGCCCACTACTCCTCCTACCATTCCTCCCACTTGATTCGCCCACTTCATGGCACGTCATTCCCACTTCATTCAACCCGGCTGCACGCCACCAGATTCGCTGTTTTATCGGTGTCCGGAAAGCGGAGCTGGCAGATTTTTTTAGGGGCGAAGCTCCTTATGCCGTGGGTCGTGCTTCCCACGTTTGTAGTAGCCACCTGCGGGATGACGATGACGCTGCCATCACCTGCGTGATGGCAGCGTCAATCATTACGATCGCGATGCCATACAACACATGGCATCGCTATATGGTCTCACATGCACATCGTAACTGCGTAACCAGCACACAGGGAGATACGCGTGATGACGATGACGCTGCCATCACGGCACACCACATGGAATGTGGTGTGCCGTGATGACGATGACGATCGCGATGCCATACAACACATGGCATCGCGATATGGTCTCACATGCACATCGTAACTGCGTAACCAGCACACAGGGAGATACGCGTGATGACGATGACGCTGCCATCACGGCACACCACATGGAATGTGGTGTGCCGTGATGACGATGACGATCGCGATGCCATACAACACATGGCATCGCGATATGGTCTCACATGCACATCGTAACTGCGTAACCAGCACACAGGGAGATACGCGTGATGACGATGACGCTGCCATCACGGCACACCACATGGAATGTGGTGTGCCGTGATGACGATGACGATCGCGATGCCATACAACACATGGCATCGCGATATGGTCTCACATGCACATCGTAACTGCGTAACCAGCGCACAGGGAAATACTGCGTAACCAGCAGTATCTCCCTGTGTGATGACGATGACGCTGCCATCACGGCACACCACATGGAATGTACCCACTATGCGTCATAACGATGACGCTGATGACGATGACGATCGCGATGCCATACAACACATGGCATCGCGATATGGTCTCACATGCACATCGTAACTGCGTAACCAGCGCACAGGGAAATACTGCGTAACCAGCAGTATCTCCCTGTGTGATGACGATGACGCTGCCATCACGGCACACCACATGGAATGTACCCACTATGCGTCATAACGATGACGCTGATGACGATGACGATCGCGATGCCATACAACACATGGCATCGCGATATGGTCTCAGATGCATATCGTTTGACCACATGCAACAAACCACCATGGAATGTACCCACTATGCGTCATAACGATGACGCTGATGACGATGACGATCGCGATGCCGTACAACACATGGCATCGCGATATGGTCTCAGATGCATATCGTTTGACCACATGCAACAAACCACCATGGAATGTACCCACTATGCGTCATAACGATGACGCTGATGACGATGACGATCGCGATGCCATACAACACATGGCATCGCGATATGGTCTCAGATGCATATCGTTTGACCACATGCAACCAACCACCATCACGTCTCTGATGATGTACCTCCGGAGCTTCGCCCACTCGTCATCATTCACTCCGCGGATATGCTGTGATTTTTTTTCAACTATTTCTCATCACTTCAAGGCTAAATCTTCCCCTGCACTTCTATCTTATTAGAAAATCTCTCTATAGGGGTCACTGGATAATTGTACGTTACTGTTCAAATCTCCCACAGCGTTTGTATTCAATGCACTATATCTCACTACAGTCAGTAACTGAACTATTTACAGTTACAGTTTGTTGTACTAAAATATGTACCCAGTTGTTTGTACTATAATATGTACCCACTCCTGCTATGTCTCGAAATCGAGACAGCAGTAGTTATAAAAACCGGCAGATCCCACGCACTGTGGGAATCGATGTGATGCGAAGCAGCCAGCAGGGAGCAAATCATGCTGTACATAATATGCATGTCATTATTTACATGTTAGGACCTGTCATTTGTGTTCGTCATACAGTCACGTCACGCAATACCAATTTTGGTGTATATCAAGCTAGAGAACTGGACGCAAGCGCACCATGAGCGTGGCATGTAAATGGCACTGTAGATAAAATGCATGCCAAGATTTCCATGTTACCACCTGCCACTTATGTTCGCTTAATTTTTTACCTCGAATCGCAGCGAGACGCGAGACCAATCTGCCTCTGTTTCGCATGCGTTCGTATTCTCGCGCTCTGCGCATCGTGCAGACGCCATCCGCGTTCTAGCGTTTAAATTGACGGACACTTTCTCAATTCCAAAGTGTGTTCTTCGAACGCCTGTGCCCACTGAGACGGGGTCGGTCAGAATGGAACGTGATGCGCCCGTCTCCTTCCTTACATGATTAGAGACGCTGGGCCCAGCGACGCTACGCAAGCAAAGCGCGTGTAGAGTCCAACGCGACCGGCGTCCGTCTGCGCGCCCCGGCGCCCACCTGGCACTGTGCCAGGGGCACGGCTGGAGGGACGGACGGACGGACGGACGGACGGGCGGACGTTAGCATGAGACATCAAAGGCTTTCACCTTAAAATTTGGTGTATATCAAGCTGGCGAAACGGCCACAAGAGTGTCATGAGCGTGGCATGCAAGTCATGTTGCACATGTCATGTCATGGTTTGCATATTACCACTTGTCATTTATCCTCGTCATACAATCACGTCGCTGAATACCAAATTTGGTGTATATCAAACTAGCGAAACGGCCACGGCAGTACCATGAGTGTGGCATGCAAGTCATGTTGCAAATGACATCTCATGGTTTCCATATTGCCACTTGTCATTTATGCTCGTCATACAGTCACGTCCCTCCATACCAAACTTGGTGTATATCAAGCTAGCGAAACGGCCACGAGAGTGTCATGAGCGTGGCATGCAAGTCATGTTCATTCATTCATTCATTCATGTTGCACATGACATGTCATGATTTCCATATTACCACTTGGCATTTATGTTCGTCATACAGTCAAGTCACGCAATACCAAATTTGGTATATATCAAGCTAGCGAAACGGCCGTCAGCGCGCCATGAGCGTGGCATGTAAATCATGTTGTACATGACATGCAGCTCATGATTTTCATATTACCACCTGTCACTTATGTTGGTCATGCAGAAATGTCTTATCGTACGAATATTTGGATATATCAAGTTAAGAAAACGACCTCAGGAGCACTATGTCCATGGCGTGTAAATCATAGTTTTCATGACAAGTTAGTCATCATTTTCATGAGTGTTTGTCCTACAGTCATGTTATTCCATACCAATTTTGGTATAAATCCCATTAACGATACGGCCAGGAGAGCACAAAGTCGTAGGCGGCTAGATAGATAGATAGATAGATAGATAGATAGATAGATAGATAGATAGATAGATAGATAGATAGATAGATAGATAGATAGATAGATAGATAGATAGATAGATAGATAGATAGATAGATAGATAGATAGATAGATAGATAGATAGATAGATAGATAGATAGATAGATAGATAGATAGATAGATAGATAGATAGATAGATAGATAGATAAATAGATAAATAGATAGATAGATAGATAGATAGATAGATAGATAGATAGATAGATAGATAGATAGATAGATAGATAGATAGATAGATAGATAGATAGATAGATAGATAGATAGATACGCTCAAAGTCGCCGAAGTTCGCTAAGAAATGCTTCGCATTTAAAAAAAAATTAACTACTACCGAGAGTACAGTATTGAACTACAGCCGAACTATTCAGCTACGAGCGAGATTGTACAGAAAAATTAGTACCTTAATTAAAAGAGTGGGCGGAGGCTTCAAAACATCAGATTTTGCACACAATGCACCATATCTCAATATAGCCTCTAACTAAAGTATTTAACTACTGTTTTTATCTACTACCGAGAGTGCAATATTTAACTACAACCTAGGTACTTAGCTGAATGAGCTTGCTCGGGCAAGTTATAGAGTGTCTTGAAAGAGTGGGCAGAGGTTTCAAATACGATTTATTGATCCACGTTTTCAGAATGCCGAAGCTCAATTAGACCTCCAGAGGTTATGAATGCGATATTTCTTATAAACGCGTAATTAGCGTGCAGATGGACGAGCTCTTGTCGCACCATTCAGAAACCGCACAGCCTAATTAGAGCATCAATTATCGCTGTAGGAATCCAGAGCGGTCTCTTTTAAACTTCAAGGCTCATCAAAAAGATGAAGCCAATTACTCAGCACGTGCTATTCGCAGCTAGGCCGACCTTTGCGTTTCATCAATTCATGCTGTTGGCTTCTTATAGTGTACCAAAATTTGCTCCCAGAAACTTTGTAATTTATTTACAGAGAGGAATTTTTAGCCACTTTTAAGTTCAGTCGGATTTTCGGTGCTAGCCTAGTGCCTCCACGTCTGCGTGGGTGGAACCTAATTAAAGACATACGAAGAGCGCACGCAAATAGCGCGAACGCTGTCTTGACATTTACGAGTTACAATAAGCGTGACATTTGCAGTGGGAATGTTGCTTAATCCTCCTTACACACGTAGTACATGGTATGTGCAATACCTCTGAACAGTTGAGACAGACAGACAGACAGACAGACAGACAGACAGACAGACAGACAGACAGACAGACAGACAGACAGACAGACAGATAGATAGATAGATAGATAGATAGATAGATAGATAGATAGATAGATAGATAGATAGATAGATAGATAGATAGATAGATAGATAGATAGATAGATAGATAGATAGATAGATAGATAGATAGATAGATAGATAGATAGATAGATAGATAGATAGATAGATAGATAGATAGATAGATAGAAACACTCAAAGTACTTGCAGTACGCACAGAAATGCTTCGCATTTAATAACTTAATAATCCCACGCACACTTCCTTTTCGATCTTTGTGTAACCGGCCCGTTACATGTTTTAGTGCCTTGCACAAACCACACCCGAGCGTCTGGGAACATCCCCCCATTGTTTCAGAATGTTTCGATAAGATTGCGCGCACAGCGAGAACGGTCGAGTTGATTCCGGAACTGACGTGACACACCGACAACAAAGCTGGGACATTCGATGCCACGTGTACAAACATCGACGCGCTTTACTGCTGACCAGATTATTCGACGGCAACGACGGCTTTGTGCGCCGATATCGTTGCACTTTGAGGGTCGTTCTTTTCCTGTGCGCAAGTACACCCGATACAGAGTTACATCTGTAGTGGCCGCGATTGCTTTCTTCGCCGCCAGAACCACGCGTCAGCAAGAATAAATGACTTAATCAGTGAGAATTCAGAAATAATAAGCCTCGTGAATGCTACTCTGTACAAACGACAGCACGATACGAAAACAGTCTCCTACACGCGGAAGGCACGCCATTGCTTCGGGAGAGCAACGGAGACGCTATCGCGAAATCTCTCCACGCACGCAGACAAAACGTACCCGGAGGAGACCCTAAGTGTGTTTACGCGACGAAGCCGGAGTCAGTAAGTGTGTTTATGTGTTAATGCGTGCTCTTCTATTACCATCCTTATCGCGACGCGTACTCCCGGGATCACAACGTATCTCGACGATCCTCGAGCGTTATTAGGCGCGCATGTCCAGCGACGGCATTTCGGCCCTGGGGACATTGTCCGGCGTTTTTCTATCTACGTGCATGAGCTCTCAAGCGAGCGAATGTTTGCCGAATGATCTGTTATTTGGAGAAGAATGCGTCGTGACGGAACGGTGCGGCGTGTTTGTCTCTGCAGCGCGTGTGCCAACTTCGAGTGCGTTCACCTGTATGGAAGATCTCCGCATAATACAGCGGCTGAGCAGTAATTATTGAGAGTGCTGCCGCTGACATAGATCGAGACGGTGAAGATGTGTGCGCGAACAAGAAGCCTTCGTTTGTTCTTGTTGTTTATCTGAGCGGGAAACTGCGACGCCGTGGGACTGGCTTTTAGGGTGCATTAAGGCATGCGTGGTGTCCATTGAGGTTTGCGGCACAGTGTGCTTGCTCAAGCAAAACGAAGTGAACGCTCTCTTGTTAAGATAAAACATTATTACAAATACCCGTAATAAATGTCGAACTACAACTGCGATACAAAATATCTCCTGCCTGCACGAATACAGGAAAAAACTTTCATACCGATATCGTAAATATACATTTGTATTGTTCTTCTACTTCTCATCTCTCTCTCTTGTATTGTTCTTTATATATGAATCGATTACAACATGATAATAATGATCCAGGTGCTTCTCATTTATTGGCCTTACTTGTGTATCTTTCTAGCAAATGAACTCAATTCAGTTCAAAAGCAAGTTAGTGCCCGGTGAAGAAGAAGATGTTTAATGACAATAAGGAGGAGAGGTCGGCCTAGAAAGCGGATTTATAGCCTGCTACTCCGCATGGAAGTAAGGAGGAAAGGGGGGAGAAGGAGGGAGGCATGATGATAGGTGACTATGTTATGACACTATGGTATCCATGGTGGCTATGGATAGGTGACTGTAGTATGGTACGAGCATCCAGACGAAGGCTGCATGCTCTCTCGCAAACAGAGGGCGACTCGAACAATGCTCTCACCACCCGAATCTTTAAAGAACGTCGTGTTTGAAGCAGCGCAAAGAAAAAGAAAAGCGCATGTCTTGTCGTCTCATTTCTCTTGTGTTCGTACTAGCACGGCCTTCCATCATTATGAAACCAAAGCAACTTGCCCAACAATCAGAAGGTCGCAGGTTTGGTCCCTGCCAGCGGCAAGTTGTATTGTAGCAAAACAGTCATATGGGCTAGTTGGTACCGATTCACTCTAAAAGCAAAAAAAAAAATCAGGCCATATCCACGAAGTTAATGATGATGAGTGGGCGAAGCCCGATCGTTTTCATCCATGGCAGAAAGAGAATGTGTTGTCTGGAACGCGCTTATACTTCATGGTCATCAGCGTCATCGTCATCGTTATCACGTGTAGTGGGTACATTCCACTATACTGGAAAGCGCTTATACTTCATCGTTATCACGTGTAGTGGGTACATTCCGCTATACTGCGTCATCGTCATCTTTATCACGTGGAGTGGGTACATTCCACTATACGTGGCTACCTACCTACTACTACTACTGCTACTACTACAGAGGAGGGACAGACCCACACCCTAAGGAGCTTCGCCCCTAAAAAAAGTGCGCCTGTGTAGTCGTCTTCTGCTCTTGTCCCTGTTTCGAAGTGCGCCCCACTTTTTTTGCTTTTAGAATGGCAAGTTGTATTTTCGCTCGCGTTTTCTTTCTTCACATCTACGGCACAATTATTACAATACACTTAAAACCGTACAACTAACGTTCCCTATACCATCCGTGGCTTAAATATCTGATGGTTTTCATTACGGTTGTCTTAAACAAAAAAAACAAGCCCTCGAAAACTGCGTTCCTTCACTCATCGCTAAACAATCTGTAAATGTGCAAAGAAAAGCACTACGTCAGGCACGATCACGCCAAGCTTGCCCCCATTTCCACGCTAGAGTAAGGACTCCTGAATTTTTAGGTGCGAAGCAGCTCTTTGACTAGCCTGTGTAACGCTGTTCCTCCGTAAGTCCGTACGAACGCGCCGCAACGCGCTCCCCTCGCCGCAGGTGTTGGAGCGGTGCCAAGTAGGTCACGCCGCAGCTGCGCGTTGACGTCACGCTCCCCTCGCAGTGCGCGCTGACGTCACTCTCTCCCTCGCCTGCCGCGCGCTCGCCGCAGCGCCCGCAGCTGCCGCCTCGTCCGTTCGCCCGCAACACCTGCCGCGTTAGCGCCGTTCAACCCGCGACGCCACCCGTGCGCAACGCTGCTGCTTCGCATCCCATCAGGGTTCCCTTTGGGAAGATGAACCTAATTTTTTTTCTTCTTACTTCAGTTTTGTTTCATGTTTACTTTTTTTTACGTTTGGAGGCCTTCTTATCGCGTACGAACTGCACAAGTAAAGTTTTCACGCAATCTTTCTTCATAATAAATCATCTAGTGCTTAGACAGTAAAAATGCTACAGTTTAGCTCGAAGGGCGAAACATGCCCCGGTGATATGAAGGCCCTGTGCTTGAATTACGCGGATGGCGTTCTAATTAAACGACCCAACGTTTCGGCGCAAGGTAGCATGTAAGTAAACCATTGCTTGGCGGCATGTTCAGCGTCCCGGCAGCTACAACGTGTCTAATAACAGCTGGCGGGATGTCGAAGAACGCCTATTTTTAGGCAGGTGTTGGGGCAATATTCTTATATTATAATAACTTCACGGCAGTGCCGAGTCGTGATGTTCATCCTTCATAATTTTCATTTATTACTGTTTGCTGCAAGTTTTGAAAAATTACCTAGGTCAAGAGACATTAAACCGGGCCACCTACTTGATGAAGAGTAATGCAGGGTTTATAAAAGACTACCGACAGTTCAATTTTTTTTTGTATGTTTAAAGTTGCAAACCTGATGCTCAAAGGTACTTTTGTTCATTTCTGAGTCTCAGCGAATTCCGCAAAAAGACATTGTGAACCCATAAGTAATGAGTAGACTTGTTACATTCGGCTCACTAATTTCATTCTCCTTATTACAAAGCAAACGTTATAATGTCTGGTACAACGGATTAATGAGGAAATTTTCGAAAATTGAACGTCACGGAGTCAACGAAGGATTTCGTTGGGTTAGCCCGACTACAGCGCAAGCTCATCGACTAGAGCTCCCGATGGCACTGCTAAGAGGAATTTTTATCTATAGTTTTTGTAGCTAGATAAATTAATCTTGATTCCCATCCACCTTATCTGACAAGAAAGAATTTTAGGGAAAAGTTGCGGCATGAAGTGGTGATAAATCGTTCGACATGTCATGACGCTAGAGCTAACGCTGGCTCCAGCGTCCTTGTTTCCAGTAGGACGTGTTGCCGGGCGAGTTGGCTGGTATCTAAGGTGTACATGTTAACGCTAATAAGAAAAAATGTCTCAAGAAATAATGAATAGGAGGCAAAAACTCCGGTGCTGAGAGACTTAGCTTCCTACCAGTTATTTCTTCTGAGTTTAAAAAAAATGCAGCAGAATACAACGTAAGAAAATTGTGCTGTCCTGTCATATTTTGGGACATGCAGTGCTGTTGTTCGCCTGTCGCCTGTCAACTAGGCTATGTTGGGGCTCTGTTGTGTCAACGGGGTTCTGTGGGTAGTGCTACAGCAGATTTTTACCGCTATTTCAGGCACATCACTGTAGTGACCGTTCGGTGCCCGTGGTGACAACACATTTTTGTGCGCCGCTTCTGTAAACACTAACTGTAGTACTTCAGCGCTCTGTTGTAACACACACGCGACAGGATTCGCTTCTATTCTGAGGGGAAAAAAAATGTCTGTCGTACAGCAGGAAAATGTAGTGCTGCATCAGAATTCTATAGCACCTACAGAGAGATTTTGTTGTAACAGCAGTTTCTGTTGTCCTGGCGGTGAGGTTTCTTACCATTTTTAACTGGCTTAAGTCATTGTATCTAGTTTGCGCTAACATGTATCCCTTAAATTGGTTCCAACGTTGGCTCCGTTGACATGCCGTGTCCAACGATTAATCTTCACTTGAAGCCTGCTCGCACCCCATAAATTCTGTGTTGTTTAATAAAGTGGATGCGAATGAAGATTAATTTATACTTAGTTACACGCACTTTTGATAGAGCCTCGTCGTAGTGAGTTTTTGAGCATTGTTTCAGTTGGTGAACCTGCACACGCACTGGGCTAATGCAATTGAAGTTTGAAATTTTGAATGTTCAGTATATCTTTTTATGGGATTAAATTATGTACATATAATATGCAGTGAACGTCCCACCGTCCAAGAGAGAAGCGGGGCCTTCGGTTAATAAAAGTACACGATGAAGTGTATTAAAGACAGTGTTGTACGTTCCAAGGAACGACGTTCCAGGAACTAGTTCCTTTTGGCAGGAACGAAGGAACGCCACCGTTCCATTCAGGATCGGTGGAACTGTAACGGTAACTCTTTACATTTAAGCAGGAACGGTAGAGGGAACGGCGTTCCTTCTGTAGACGTTCCACGGCATTCAACAGGCACACGCACGCAGCACATCATGCAGAACAGGGCGGATGGGCGACCGTGTGAGGCGCGAAAATGTAGCGCTCGCCCATCATGTGACTACGATGCTTCCTGGTTTTTACTTCATGGCGACCGCCGGGGGCGCAGGGAAGCGAAAGACGCCGATACTGACCACGTGCTGCAGGAACACTTGATTTTTTTACAGCAGAGATGTTAGGCTCGAGGTTTCCATCCCATGTGTCGTTGAAACAGAATTATCATCATCATGAACAGGCACGCACTATCTTCGTCATAGCCGTCCTTTTCTGCTTCTAGTTCTCTCCCTGTCACGGAATACCACTTTTTCGACCCGTCGTTATGCCGATTAACGCGCGCCGCACCCACCCCGCTGACCAGCGCCCCGGCTTGGGCATGAAAAGACTTGTTTTTAGAGCCACGAAGAGCAGCGGAAGGGAGTGTTATTCTTCGAATGTTGCTGCCAAAAGGTGTACGTTGTTCTGTACCGGGGCGACGACAGCTTTTGTTAATAAGCCGCAGTGTGCCCCGAACTTTTAGACTGCAAAACGCTCGGCTGAGAACCGAGGCAAGATACCGTTCCCACAGAAGAAGCTGCACGTGTGCGAGCCGCCTACGCGGTCACCTTAAACGGGTTTTCTCTCTTGATTATTGGAGAACCCTCCCCTAATTAAAAAGGGGCGTCGTCAATATTTTGAGGGCGGACTTTGTGACAATGCAATGCGCATGATTGGACCCATGTCAATGGTCCCTTTTTCCCCAGGAAGAGAATGACGGGACACGAAGGGGATATCGCCCTGCTAACCAGTCTAGTTGCTTGTCAGACAAGGTGTAGAAATAGATCAGCGAGTATCCCTTCTAGAAGTATTTAGTGTGCGCTTTGTATCGGCTGGCCACCTAGAGTTAGCCGTTGAGGCCTACCCATCGACATCGCAGTGGTGCCAGAACTCTTCGGGGCTTCTCGCATCTGATCGTCGTGGACGCAACGCTCACGTATGCCTTCACCTGTTTATACCATCGACCTTTCACGTCTTCTCGGTTTAATTTTATTCCATATTTTGTTTGTGTATTTGTGTTTGTGTATTTTGTAATGCTTGTATTTTGTAAGCTTATTGTTTGACTCTATTTGTATATTGTTAGTTTACTTGAAGTGTTGTATTTAGAGTGCTTGTGCCGCAATAGCTAGATTAAGGCTGTTGTTTCGTTGTCCAAACACGTCTCCGATCCTGTACTAGCGTACGGAACGGACCAACCGGCTGTCATTCCCGTCGCCGACTTTTCACCGGCGACGCTTGACTGGCACCTTGTAACACTCCCAGAACACGGGCGCTGATTTGTCCGGCGCGGGATGCAATAACTCTTATGGGGCGAGAGAACGAGTATAGAGAGACCGGAAGGAAGGGATATAGAGAAAGAGATAAATTCTTGGCTACAAAATGCTTTCGGCTAGTCTAGATTGGACACCGCCTATCCACGATCGGAAGGCGAGCGTCGTAACCACTCGGCTATCTAGTTTTTTTTTTTCTTTCATATTCAACATAAGCATGGCACTTCAAAGCAATTCAGTACAGACAGAGAACTAATATGTTCATTTTGCTCGTATCGCGAGACAATGACCAACACACAGTAGTGAAGAATTCGCATTCATCACTAGAGCGAATACATTAAAGAACTGCCATTTCCGATTACACAACAGTACGGTGGTAAGGATAAACACCTCACCCATGCAATGTACCATTCTGGCCGACCTCCCATTAGCTCGTGTACATCTATTAGCTGAGTGACCATATAATGATGAAGTAGGATGCTGAGAACTGGTTATGCGTTTTTCTGAACATGTGCGCACGCTAGAAGCGTATAGCATATCCCTGTATAGTACAGTATAGCAAGGGGATGGGAAGGAGAAGTGATAGTGAGGAGGAAGGAAAGAAGGAGGGGAAAATGAGTATACAGAGACAGAGAAAAAGAAAAAAGAAAGAAAGATAGAAGACGAGCGAACGTACACAAAGAGACAGTGAGAGATAGCGAAAAAATATATAAAAAAGAGAAAGAGAAAAATACAGAGAACGAACTACAAAAAACAAAGCAAGAGATAGAGAGAGGACGAAATATACAGAAATATGTTCGCTGGCCGTGACCCGGGAACTTTACTAAAGCGCAAATGTGTATCCTGAACATTATTTTCTGCTCACACTGAAAAATTGAATCAGCACTCATTAAACGCCTAAGTATATTCCCTTTAGATGCGATTTCCTGCGCAGGAAATTCAATTATATTGGCGCATTGGTGAAGATTTCTATTTGAATATGTGAAGTGCAGTATCTTGACTGCGCCTTTGAAGACCAACGTTGAAAAGTTGCCACATGTGTTGGACTTGATATAGACGAGCACGAAAGTTGCAGTTACATGTATGTAGTAAGGCCGATGGTCTCGAAAAAAAAATGTCTAGGAGCGTTTATTTAGATTCTGTTTCCTATGTGTAACCTGCTGTCGGCAATGTTAAATTCGTTTGATATATGTAGCTCGATGGGAGCTTTAAATTGCTCGCTATATTTCGCCTCAGGATTATCCGACACTATATATTTATTAAAAACTCAAATGTAACGTTAATGTAACGACACGTTCCAATTTTGGGAATGTAACTGGAACGAGTTCCTTTTGCATTTGAGGAACTTGTAACGGGAACTCGTTCCGAAATGGGGAAGGAACGAGGAACGAACTTCCGTTCCTGTTTTAGAGGAACGTGTACAACACTGATTAAAGAGCAATGAGCATAGGTTTGAAAACAAAAAAACAAACAAACACATTCGCTTAAGATACAACAATAATATTAATCAAAGAAAGTACAGAGACCGTATTATAATACGTAAATAAAGGAGTGAATATATACAAATTGTCAAACGATAAATACAGAAGACAAAGAAACTCGACGAATCAAGTCCGGTTGCCCGAAATGTAGACATGAGCACTCCGAAAGTAGGGGACCATATTTTGAACGAAGTGAATTTAACTCTATAAGTAACAAGTATGAAACAATTAGTAAATTGATGACCCGGATGTGTCCTTCAAAAGTGTCTCAGCGTAATGACAAAACTACGCTGAACCATTTGACAAATGGGAAACATCCTCACATCGAATCTTTTTTATTTGTTTCCAAATTTCCTTTTGCTGCAAAACATTCTTCAGTTCTTGCACGTCCTTCAATATTTCAGTGGCGAAGAAAAAAAAAAGAAGGGAACTCGTACAAGGAGACGTAAATATTTTATCAGAGAAAGTGAGTTCTCGATCAGCTCTTCTGTCACGTTCGTTTTCTCATTATAGCATGAAAATTTTCTTTCTTTTTCTTACATTTCGTCAATTTTTCAACGGGATCTATAAAAAATGAGCCTTAGAAATTCAACTGCTGACTAACGCAAACCTAGCGCATTTCTTCGAAGCACACCGCCCCTGAAGAGCTCAGCTTGCAAACAGCAGCAATTTGGCAATTACATCTGAATCTGAACGGGTCGGCTGTGACGGAAAACTTTTAGACTTGTACTCTTTTTCGAAAGGCGGTACTAAGCATCCTTGCAAAAAACTTTTTTCGGAACGCAATTCAGAATGATCTCGTCAGCGCCGGCGGAAAACTCTGTCAATACTGTTTTCCTACTCTATGGGATGTAGTTGTTCATTATTAACGGATCTCTAGTGTTTCTCCCATTTCTTCGATTGTACCTCAGCACCTTGCGGAATACTTGGCAGAAGAATTGGGGGTAAAAAAATGTTCGCCAACAATTTGTCCAAAAGCAACAATTTGTCAGATTCCTCTCTCACTTGCAGTG
>JALIZH010017356.1:0-36977 GCA_030522465.1 Rhipicephalus appendiculatus | reverse complement strand
TGCTTCAATGCATATGTTCCTAATAGAGCCAGGACATTCGGAGCTCTGTTGACTAGAGCGCAGTTTGTATTATGTATCTGATAAAGCAGCAGCTAGCTGCCGCCCTTATGGCTGTTAAAGGGCCCTTAAAGAACCTCTGAAAATTCCAACAATGAGCGCGCTATTCCCTCCCGGCGTTTGCCGTCTTTGCGGCACAATTCTTGACGCCACCTGTTTGTTCACGTGACGTCAGGATCAAATAAGCCCCCGAGTGGTTGATTTACGAGAGATATTTGTAGCAAATTGTCACCTACCCAGCTTTACCATGCAGTCGGGATGCCCGGTCTGCCTTGTTTCGCATAGCTATCGCGCGCGATAAAATCAATTCACTTCGTTATCTGCATATGCGACTGCGCAAGCGGAGATAGCAGTCTGTTGTAAAAAAGCGCGAAATCCTGACTGGCTCAACGCTTAGTGCTGACATTCTACTTGTTTTATAAAGAAATAAGTGGTGAGGAGGCGATAGCGCATGTAGCAGGGATAGTGAAGGCGAGAAAGAAACTAATGTCTCGCCTTTCAGCTTGGTGTGGTTTAGGGGTTTAGGGGCCCTTTAAAGAAGTGAATTTTTGTTCACTGCTGTCCTTTAGCCTTTATTATTTTAGTTCTGTTCAACAATTCGCATGCCCATGTATCATCGATAATATTGTGTCATTAGTATGCACGACAAATACATAAACTAAAAGTGTTGTCAGGACCATTAGTATGCCCTTTTGATTATGTGGAAGTGTGTATTCCGGCGTGGGAAATTAAATCGGCTTCAGTGCTGATGTGCTAAGAATTTTTGTAGGATGATTTTGGCATCACGGCTTTGTTATTGTTATTAAGGTATGAAGGTTATGGTCTTTCATTTTTATACGTAGGCGCATATGCGCTTAAAATTGCTGAGAATGTTAAATGTATGTTTTTATTGTTCATATTGCTGAAGGTTTTTTAACACGAAAGTGTCTTATGCCGAGGGGTCCACCAAGATTTCAGTGACGTATTTCCGTCACGGAAATGACGTTCAAAAAATACACATGATCAGAAGATAAAAGTTCCAATCAACCCGGAATCGAACCTACGACCTCTTGGTCCGCAAGAAGAGATGCCGGGCACGCTATCCACTGCGCCACGGTCACATACTCTTTAGACGTTACAAACGCGCCTTTTATATCTACCACTGTCCTCTCACAGTGCTCTTGCTAAAGTGAAGTAATGCATCATAACTGTGAAAGCCGCGATTAATTTTTTGTGTGTGTGTGCCTCGCTTCAATCATCAAAAGAACTTCGGAAATATTTATGCTCAAAGAATATTTTTTATTGTAGTCTTTTCGATGAAAAGTGCGCATATCCGAAGAATTTTAACGTCGTTTTTAGGCCAATGCTACGCGGCAAATGAGAACGAGATTTTTTTGTGTGTTGTGTATGTGAGGTAGTCGTAATGAGTCGCACTCAAGTTTTAAAGACGACAGTCTTTCTTGGGATACTTGAACGCAGAAATTTTAGTCTGTCTTTCTGTCTGTCACACGATTCAGTAACCCGACCAAAGTTTAAGCTCTTGCTGAACGCCCAGCCATCTTGAACTGGTAGCTGCGTTCATACCTGTGAACATTGTCGACCAAAAATCTTCCCCATCTCCCGCTAAAGGGAACCATGTGTGGATGCGAAGCTGCGGGGAGTTGGCTAGCTTGAGCGGGAGAAACATCGCCGCTCCCGATTCGCGGGAGCGGCCCGGGCGCTCATCGCGGTGCTGCGCAGGAGAGAGAATGAGGCGCGCGCGCTCCGTCATTTTCATACCGCGGAACTCCGTAGAGGATTCCTAGAGGAACGCGTCCCACACCCCCACGTGCATGCGCTGTGGGGGGTGTGGGACGCGTGAGCCGCTCCGTAGAGTAGATGATTCCAAGAGGAGAGAGGGGGGAGAGCGTAGGAGAGCACGCGCGGTCCGCTCCGTAGAGTAGACGATTCCCAGAGGAGAGAAAGGGAGTGAGCTTAGAAGAGAGAGGTGGAGGGGACGCGCATGCGCTGTGGGACGCGGGAAGGAGGGACGGACTAAGTCCCCTCCAAACACATGCAAGCAAGATCAAGGAATGGGGTCAACCTGGGCGACAGACACCACCTGCCTAGCCGTTATTACTAAGCAGCCTCTCTGCGCTCTCGGCCATGACTCTGATGATTGTAGTAGGGTTGACGGCCTTCATATTACTACAGTATTCTGGTTCGCATAATGGGTGCTTCCCTACTTCATGAAAGTGGCCGGACGCGGGACACGGGACGGGGGGACGCGGGACGGACAGAGCCCCGAGCATAAGATGCTTCGCATTTAAAAAAACTTGGACCATCTTCCCCGAAGGGAACCCTGATGGGATGTGAAGCAGCAGCGGTGCGCACGGCGTTGATCCGGTTGAAACGGGACGTCATCGTAGATAAACGAGGCCGAAAGAGTTTTTCCAGTCGACGTGCGGTCGAGCGTTGCGGGCGGTGGAGAGGGTGAAGCGAGAGAGAAGTGGACACGTTCAGAGGTGTTGCGAGCGGGCGGAGCAGCCGGCAGCTGCGGGCGCTGCCGCGAGCATGCTGCGGGTGAGGGAGAGAGTGACGTCAGCGCGCACCTGTGAGGGAAGCGTGCGAGGGGAGCGTGACGTCAACGCGCAGCTGTGGCGTGACCTACTTGGCAACGCTCCAACACCTACGGCGAGGGGAACGCGTTGCAGCGCATTCGTACGGACGCACGTAACGTACGGCGTTACACACATGAGTCAAAGAGCTGCTTCGCATCTAAAAGCAAATATTACGCATATCTGAGGTGCAACATAAATACGCAAGCATTAATTAGGTGGTGTGTTCCTTTCCTTGAAAATACATAGATACGTAATACTACAGACCAACGCCTCCTCTATTTACAATGCCAGTGCAAACGCTCGTTCCTCAAAGGGAGCCGTCGGTCCGCTTTAGTTCAGGGAGTGGTCGTGATGCGACGCTGCATAATGGGTAGGGCTGCTTTCGTCACACGTGCGTCCGAGCGCTTTAGCACGGAGATGCGATAGACGTGTTTTCCCTCTCCAATATCATGCTTCTGTCAGATTTGTTCCTGCGTGTTCCTTCTTTGTAGCTCGAAGCAATACCGCCGCCTCACAGCGCTCGTGTGGCACCTCTTAAAGGCAGCACATGCAATGCAGCATCGCAGTGACGCGTCCCCATTGGTTGCCCGCATAGCGCCACGAATGGGCACGGGCTATCTCATAACACCGTGTCCCTTACAGAGCCACCGTGACCGCCCAACATAATGAACACGAGGGAATGCAAGACGCCGCCCCAAGGATCTGTACACAACTGAACAAAAAATTACTTGATATGATTTCCGTCGTGAGGCACCACATATAGGGTTGCTCCCCCCCCCCCACCCCCATGACCGCAAAACACACGCGAAGGCTAGGCGATGGGCGAGAGTAGGAAAGGGTTAGAGGAGAGGGCAGTGAACGGCTGCAACGGGCGCATTTGGCTGGCATTGATAAAATAGAGGAGGTGTACAGACCCTCGTGTTTCTTAAGCTGCGCCGGAAAATGCGACGCTTAGCACGAAAAAGCCCTCTGCCGACAATATGGTGCTGCCACCTGGCAGTGGCCCTTGGTTCTGCACAAGCTCATGTTTCCCGACGGCTGGCAAAAGAGTATTTCGGTGACATTTGCAGCAAAGCACACAGATACGCGGCCAATTTTTTTGACCAATAAAATGCATGTTCTGTATTGCTGCATCTAAAAAATTTCCTTTGAATCCACTTTCAATTATCTACATTTTTCGACGACGTAAAAAATCGTTCTTTTATTACATGAAACAGAAACACCCATTCACATATACTCCGTTGAAATTGGGGTTGTGCGCTGGCTAGTGTGCTGCATTCTTTTACGAAAATCAGTTTAAATGCAGAAGAGTATCAGAATTAAATCTTTGTAACAAATGGTTCATTATACTATTCATATTCCAAGTGCCACAGCTGTCTGCACTCGGCCTCATTTTTTGTGGTATTCCCAACCAAATAAGATTTCTTGACGGCATTCAAATTATCACTACTACATGTCGGTATTTCGTATAAAACAAAGGCATACATTAGTCATGACTCAGCTCTACTGTGTTTGCTTTTATGCATGATTATTTACTTTCTATATTCTGCGCAAATCACACTTGTATCAAGTGGCGCATGGCAAAAACGCTGCCTTCAATATATAGGGCAATAAGTGGCGGGAGAAACAGGAAATGAAAGGCGGTGATTGTGGTGTACTTCGTCAAGCAGAAGACACAAACATCATTTCCCCAGCTTATGTAGCTTGCAGCCAAGGCAGATACCGCTTTAAAATAGTTCAACGCGTTTTCGCGAAACATGGTACAATTGGCTAGGCTAGGGTTATTGATTTCCATGCTGATAATAGCCCGCGTACCCTCAGCGAATTTCAAGAACGCAGGTGATTCCTCCCACTATGCTTATTCACTATATTCAACTGTTTATTTATGCTTGCGTAACGACAAAGCCTGTCCCTTCGTGACGCCATTGAAAAATATCACTTTCCCGCACTTTCTCTCTTTGTGTATATATACTTATATGTCATGTTACATAAGTATTTACGCAACATATTTTACAGAAAAGCCCCTGTGTTCTCTTTGGGTGAAGAAAGCCAACATATATAATGTCCCACCAGTGACAAAGTACTATTTCACCCAACTCTGTCATGATCCCAAAACGATCGACTATCCGAATGATTGCCCGAAGTAAGACGAATAAATGTTCTATTTCATCTTAAGCGTTGGATACCGTAATCATGCGAGTTTTTATATCGGAATGCACTGACCGGCAGCTAAAGGCACTTCTTGTCGGTGTGTGTCGTCTGGATAGGGAAGTTTTCTTGAAAACGGCTACTGTTACTACGGTGAAGTAAATAACTTGAATGAAGATATTTTAGAAGTTTGAGTCGAACTTGCTTCCAATATAAGAGAAATCTGGCTACGATGCTGAAAATGTGCAGCCACTTAAGAGACATGCGGGTAGTTATAATCAGTGCTACCACGGAAACAAGTCTACAGTTTGATGCAAGACAGTTTAACAAAATAATTCAGGCGCGCGCTTACTGCTGTGTCACCACCACAAGTAACGACACCTTTTAAAAAGTATGTTCAACTGTAGTACCACGATGAGGAGCCACACTGCCTTCAGCAATGGGGACTGGCTCAATTCAGCAATGGGGACTGGCTCTGAAGATGGCCCCCGGCATTCTGAAAATAAAAAGATATATTCTATTCTGTCATAATGACCCAATACTAAGGGGGAGCTATAGGAAATGCGGACCAATAAATTTAAATGCGCAGCGAATCATGCAATCGGCTCCCATCGGAGTGCAACGGCCATGGTCAGAGCTGAACCTTCGTGGGGAACGCCAGAGTTAAAAAAGACTCAATGTTAATAATAAGCCAATGGGTCACCTGGGTGGGTATTACGAAGGGGAAATTTTTGGACTGTTCGATCCGTTTGATTTATGCAAACAACCTTCTGATTGTTGCTGTGTACCGCCTACCACGAAGTGCGCTAACAGGATTGCTCCATTACATGGACAAAGTACATTAACTTGCTAACATGAAGAAATGCCATTCGATTATTGTTGGTGACTTCAATGTTGGACTTACTTTCAAAAAATAATGAATGTATCCAACTTATTGAAATTATGTAAGCAAATTGTGGTGAAAACTTCATGACCTTCCTACGCGGATAACTCCGAATTGAAATACATTGTTTGATTTATGTTTTACTTCTTTAAAAAAACGAAACATGTTCCAGGAGTACTAAGCTCTGACAAAAGCGGTCATTTGGCCGATACTTTGCTGCGTTACCGTTTTGTATGCGCGTTGACAGAAATCACAACTTCAAGCGTGTCATAAATAGTGTAACCATACAGGTACTTCAAACATTGCTTTCCAATACGAATTGGTCTGATGTTTATGCTGCATAAGATCCCTCAGCAACACATGATATATTTATGTCAAAAGTGAAAGACGCATACAACATTGCATTTCCTCTCCCCCCAGTGATCAAGCATAAAAGAGCTAGAAAAGGAATGGGTGAACCATGAACTATATGGACGCATTTAACACAGAGACAAACTATTCAATCTCTTAGAGACCCATGATCCTCAAATATTTAAATAATTCAACCAAGTCCGGAACAAACCTGAACAGTCATCTGAAGAAAGCAAAGTCTGAATACTACACGCGTAAATTTGAAACTTCCATGAGTGATGGTTGTAGATGTGCAGCTTATACCGTGAGCTAATGGGTTCCTCGTCACAAACTGTGTCGTCAGAGGTTGTTGTAAATGATGTTAAATCTTGTGGTAAAAATGTACCTGATTTATTTAATAATCATTTTATCAATGCTGGTGTTCAAACCTCGATATCTGGCTTTTCTCAAAGTCTAAATACAAGTTACATTGGTAATGGGGTGAGTGAGACAGTATTACTGACGCCTACATCTGAAAGCAAGATTCTTTCCATTTTTAACTCCTCAAGCAACAAGTCAGCTGCTGGAGAGGATGGCATCAAAACTCAACCTATTAAAGCAGTTTCTCACATAATATGTGGTCCATTGCAACATATTTGCAACTGTATAATTGCCGCTGGAGTTTTTCCTGAAAAAAATGAAGGTAACTTGTGTTGCAGTGATTTTTAAAGGTCAGAATCATAACGACCCACACAACTACAGACCAATTTCGGTACTGCCATTGTTCTCGAAAGTAGCTGAACGTATTATATATAAGCTCCTTAATAGTTTCCTGCTGGATAAACGTATTATTTCAGATAAACAATATGGCTTCTAGAAGAATAAGTCAACCTGAAATGGCATTATTAGGAATCAGAGATACAATTATAAATAACATCGAAGAATAATAACTTACTATTGGTATATTTTTGATATGTCCGCTTAGATTCTATACTTGACCAGCTCCAAGTATATGGCCTTCGCGGAATAGCATTAGAACTTATGAATAGTTACCTAGAATCTCTGCTGCAATACACTTCCTTACAAGATCATAGTTCAGAAAAAAGCGTAATTAAATATGGGGTACCACAGGGTTCAATATCGGGACCATCATTGTTCATCGTGTATATCAATGATATCGTAAACATTCTAGTAACAGATGAAATGATAACGTACGCGGGCGACACTAATGTGGTCATTTCTGGTACTGACCTTCAGTGACAAGAAATTACGGGCAAATTCTTGGTTGAACGAACATTGCCAATGGCTACATATAAATCAGTCTAACTTAAATGCGAAGAAAACGAAATTTACTGTTTTTTGTTCTAAGAATAAAGAAGTAAGCGATGCTATCAAACTTTTTTACAATGGATCGCAACTAGAACATGTGACAAGCCAGTGTTATATTTCAGAAAAACTTAAGCTGGACAGACCACATCAATAAGGTTCGAACTAAGGCTGCAGGATTAGCAGGCCTACTTCAACAAATACGATGCTATGTGCATGTCAAGCTCGTCAGACAACTATACTTTTCCCTTGTACATTCACATCTTAGCTGTGGCTTATTAGTATGGGGGGAACGAAAACAAAACTGACATGGAAAAACTGGCAGTACTACAACGTCGAGCTGTTGGTTTGCTTAACTTTGAAATGAATGCATAGGGTCTTACAAATTAATGGAGAGCTACAGTATCCTTAACATTCGAAACTCTTACAAAGCAAAGATCCGCATTCGGCTATTTCAAGAAGTCTCTAGCAACTTTGAGACATTTTCGAACCGGTACCTCAGTCGAGACACATGGTATAGTTTACGCCGCACATCAGTATTAACAAAGAAACCCAGGACAAACTGTGGCATGCAAACCATCGAGTATAAAACTATGTGTTTATGCAATATGTATCCTACCGTTGTTGAAATAATCCGAAATTCTAAAACAATTCTAGAATCTAAACATTTGATAAGGGACATGTTTCTTGCTCCAGATTCGGATGTTTTGTACAGATTTTAATGTAAATGTGACTCCAATAATAACGATGGTCGGGGACTGCATCGTAATGTCACTAAATGTTGTAACTGGTATAAACTAGTTACTTCATTACTGATGTTTTGTTGTTTTTATTGTATTCCTGCTTATGTTCTTACTGTGCTTACATCATTACTTTATGTTCATTACTGTCATTATTGTCACGTGGTAGTGACGTTGACGAAGGCAGCAATCGGTATGTCCAAGATGAAACTATTATCGATCGCATCTTTAGTCGTCAAGACCATCACGTAACGATGCGCCACAAGGCGTCATCATCGATGCCTCCACGGGAAACGCTGCTACAGGTATGAAACATCAATAGACATTGTTCAAGCTCTCATATATAAATGCGCAATAAAAATTGAACTACTACTGTGATGATACGTTTCACGTTCGTGTTTTACAGATTCCTATTACGAAGGGATCACCCATGTTTTTTTGTTTACCACAAACCGGCTTTTGCAAATGGTAGTTCATGTTTTTCGATATCACAAGAATTTCCAATTGCCAGCGTTTATCAAGATGGTGCCGCTAAAATTCTGCACTGACACCTCGACATTTAATAATTTATTTATTTAGGATGACGCGAGATGCACTATGTGATGTGCTTGAACGACAAAGTGGCACCCACATGCAAGTGATTTTGACGAATGGATGGTAGAATGGTTACCTCTAGTGCTGTACCGACGCGTGCATGCATTCACTTTTTAGAGTTTATATGAGCCTCGGAAGGCAAAATGCTTGTGTATATGGTGCAGATATACGCGTACGTGGAATCATTCTAAATGCGGCCACAGAAGTGAATACGCTGACCCCTGAAGACATGCGTGACGTTCGCACACATACGAACACGTTGTGGCTAGCAGCCGACGCAAGGAGCCATCTACACTGCTCGGATATTTCCACCGCCCGCTAGGTGCCGACTCTGTTCGATCTCGAGGCCAAAAGGCATGCTTTCATTGTCTTTGGAAAAGCGTGAGACTAATGCTATAAATTAGGTAAAGGTGGTGATCTTGTAGCGCTGCAGACTTTATGGATAGCGTCCGCGGCATGACACCGGCTGCTTGGAGATGATTAAAGACATGGCTGATCCCTCCTTCCGGAATCAATAGAACATGAAAGTAAAACGTTCCTTCACCGAAGTAGTTGAATGCGTGTTGTGGAATTGGTATTTTTATTTATTATTGCGATAGCAAATATATGGAGAGTCTCGGCTGGTTTTCGCCATCGCCGTCATGTCCCGTATATGTATCTATATATTTATAAAAGCCTCAAAGAAAAATAATTCAGAAAAAATGTTTCCGACGCGTGGCATCGAGCCAGGGACCTCTCACTCTGCTGCTCGCGGCGCTAACCCCTGAGCCACGACAGCGTACGTACCTTCAACGTTCAAACGGCCAGCTATTTATATACAGCGAGTTTTCAGCGCGTTTTCAGCACTACTAGCGAGATGGCGCAAAGGGCGCACTCGGCGCGGCCCATAACTCGGCGCCCCACTCGTCGCGACGCCCGCGCTCATGCGCTCGCGCACTTTGCCCCGTGGAGGGTAGACGCCCGTTCGCCCGTTCGTGCGCGCGCTTATCTCACGGAGGGGAGAATTGGGCTTTCGCTGGAACGATTGCGTTGTAGTCACCGAGCGCACGAAGGTCACTTCGCTCGCAGGAGTCCCCCCGTTTGCGAAAAGAACACGCTTTTTCAAACACAGGAAAGTAACAACTGTGACACTTGTTAGTTCGCGCTCGTCTGTACCTGTGAATTCGTTTAGTGCGCCGTTTTTGTTATAGCAGCGCGTTAAGTGTCGAGCTGTGAACGTTGTTAGTTCTCTCTCGTCCTGTGGGTGTTGTTTTCGTGCGTCATGTGTGCGTGAGGCAGCGCGCTAGACGTTTCCACCTGCTTGCCATTCGTCGCTTGACATTCCAATTTGTTGCTATTGCATTCATTGCTTCGCCTTGTGGCGAAACTGTGACTTTTTTATTTATTCACTTTATTAAATAATTTATTTATTTATTCAATCATTTGTTTGTTTATTTTCAAATGGTGTCGCTCTATGCATGGTTCTTGCAGGAGTGGAGTACGGTTTTAAAAAGAACAAACAAATACACAGTTCACAAGGTTGGCCATCAAAGTAAAAAAAAAAAATATGAGAGCTTGCACACTGTCTGTCAGTGTTTGGCAGCTACAGCACCGTTTGAATTGAAAGGCACCCACGTTCCCGCCTAGTGGCGCGATTCGATATCGACGACAAGTGCTCTTGATCATGATTTAATTCTTGTGTTATCTAAAGTTCTTAATATATTCCTGGACACGACATATGTGGTGAATCCCGCGCAAGGGATGGCATCAACAAGCAGGTAATAAAGAATGGTACTCTACGCACTCGTTCAAAGTTTATTTTACTGAGGAGAGAAACGGCAAGATATGCGCTCCACAGTAATAGGGTAACCTACGTCTCTGCTCATTCGATAGACTACTACACTGCGCTTGAGAAACGCAGGAGCCAAAGGGTCATTGTTTGAGCTGCGAACGCGCGAAGGCGCTTCCGCATCCCATGAAAAAACCATTAGCGGTCGTCCAAAACGCTAATATTACCCCCCAAGAACGCTTTAATAGTTGATATGTTGAAGTAAAGGTCGAGCCCCGAACGCGACCTTAGTTTAGCCTGATGACGTGACTTGTAGTCAGTATAACTCTGTCATTAGTAGACATCACGCACAATAAAAAAGACAATTCTAGTGCATTGCAAGGGGAAAAGAAATGCTAGGGGAAATAAAACCTATTCTACATTTTTGGAATTAAAGTGTGGCGCACGTACTCGCGCTCTAGCGACAATTGAACATCCACCAATTTCAGAGGCTATACGTACAGGTTCTGAGAGCATCCGGAGCCAAAACCTGGTCATAGCTCCCACGTTGAAGACGCAAGTTTTCGACGCGACCTGTGTGACACGAGTATTCGAAGAGCTTTGGCGCCCGAGAACTCCTATGTGAATAGTTTTGTGAACATCATGTGCTTTTCACTGACCATGCTCGATCGCGAAATGATTATGCGTCCATATGATGTCAGCAGCCCGCTTTCTGGCTAGGCATTTTTTCGTTCTAAGCACGCCAGAAAACCTACCTCCGCCTTTCGGGCATGAGGGAGGGGCGATGCGACGTCATTTTCTTCTTATTAGGGCCGGGACAATTTGGAATGCGCTGGCGGTATGAGAGGCTTGAAATGTGATTTTGTTCTTAAACGAAGCTTTTTATTGACATGCCACATGCTCTGCGTGGTTTCTGTCATAGTGTTTGAACCATCCACGTCTACTTATTAGTATTTAGTGACTTTTCATGCACCATCTTTAATGAACTGAAGACACGATGCGATTGGCGAACTATAGACAGAAGTCGAATTACTGTATTTTCTTGGAAGGCGGCTGTGGATGGTATGAAATATTTGGCGTGACCTTTATCTGACAAATACGAAATGCTGCTACAAAAGGTCGACGTTCAGAACAAAACAACCGGCGTCACCAAGAAAGCAGCGTCATAACCAAAGGTGTTGTCACAGGGACACTAAAGGTTAACCAACAAATATTTAGATAAATGACAGAAACAAAATGACCTATTTTGAACAATATATACAACTGGTTTATAACCAGTTTCGAACAATATAAAGCCTGCATATTGATGATAGCGTTCTCACTGAGGAACATGCGCCGCTAGGTTCACAGTCATATATTCACTATTTGAAATGAAAAGGAAGATCGCAGTTGCATTATTAAAACTCTACAAAGGTGTTCCGCGTGACTTTACTGACTTCAATGTATTTTTGATATTTTGGACATGCCAGTAGTGGTAACTTAGGAGGGAATTTGTTGTTCTGCTAAGCTCAAGGAGGTGTGTTCGACTCCCGGCCTTCACGGGTACATTTCATGGAGGCGAAATTCAAGAAGACCGTCCCACGTTAAAGGACACCGGGTGGTCATAATTAATTTGGTGTGCATCATAATCACAAAGTTTAGCAAGTGAAGCCAAATGGAATTTAGGTTTGCCACCTGAACAAACTTGTCAAAACGTACCATCTTAAGCCCGTGACTTCATTGAAACGCAAAATGTTATACTTTTCTAACAATAAACATATATGCCTCAGGAAGCAGCGTTCCAATATATGACTTCATGATGATCGGGTGGTGTAACTGCAATGAGGCATTCGCCCCCGTATCTTTTTGTGAGCCTTTTTATTGCGATAGCCATTATACAAACCCTCTCGGCGGATTTTTGCCGTCGCCGTCATGCCCCGGATATGTATACGTATGTATATTATAGAGAAGATAAAGAAAAATAATTCAGAAGAAAAAATTCCCAAGCACCTGACCGGAGATTCGAACTAATGACCGCTTCCTCCGCAGCGCGCTGCGTTAGACCACTCAACAACGCGCCATTCAAGTCTCGGCGTAATGGCGAGCTATTTTTACACACCAATAACCTCTGGTGGAACGCAGATCTCGGAGGACCTTTCTATCACGCAAAGCTCCTACATTTTCTTTCAATTCGAAAGCTGCCCTTCAGACGCGCACGGAAAAAGCAGCCCCTTTCTGTATTCACTGGGGATGTGTAAGGAAAAAAGTCACAGTTCGCCACAAGGCGAAGCAATGAATGCGATAGAAACAAATTGGAATGTCAAGCGACGAATGGCAAGCACGTCGAAATGTGCAGCGCGCTACTCACGCACACATGACGCACGAAAACAACACGCACAGGACGAGAGAGAACTAACAACGTTCACAGCTCGACACTTAACGCGCTGCTCAAACGAGGCACGAAACGTATTCACAGGTAAAGACGAGCGCGAACTAACAAGTGTCTCAGTTACTTCTCTGTGTTTGGAAAGTGTGTTCTGTTCGCAAACGGGAGGACTGCCGTGAGCGAAGTGACCTTCGTGCGCTCGGTTACTACAACGCAATCGTTCCCGCGAAAGCCCAATTCTTCCCCCCCCGCCCCCACCCCCCGAGAGATAAGCGCAAGGGCGTCTACCCCCCACGGAGCAAAGTGCGCGAGGCAGCGTGAGGCAGATGAGTGCATGAGCGCGGGCGTCCCGACGAGCGGGGCGGGCACCGAGCTAAGTTCCGCCGCGCGCGGCCTTTGCGCCATCTCGCCGGTAATGCTCAAAACACGCTGAAAACTCGCTGTATATAAATAGCTCGCCGTTTGAACGTTGGAGGACGTGCGCTTTCGTGTCTCAGCAGTTAGCGCCGCGCGCTGCAGAGCGAGAGGTCCCTCGTTCGATGCCGCGCGTCGGAAGCATTTTCCTGAATTATTTTTCCTTTTGCCTTTAATAAATATATAGATACATATACATATACGGCACATAACGGCGACGCCAACGCCGACACGAGACGGCGAAAACCAGCCGAGAGTGTCCATATAATTGCTGTCGCAATAAAGGTCACAGTTTCGCCGCAACGGCGAAGCAAGAATGCGATTGCAAGAAAATGGAATGTCACACGAAGATCGACGAGCAGCTCGATTCTTGCCGCTTCCCGCTGAAGCACAATCGACTACGCAGAACCCGATGCTCTTAGGTATTTCTTGTTCTTTTAAAGTGCGGTGCGTAGAATGATTCCTCTGCGTCTCCTGCCACGCGGTGGCGTCTGATGCAAAGTGTGCGTGTTGTTCTTTTCTTTTTTTCGTTCCACATCACGAGTGGGTCGATAAAGGGGCCCCTTTTTCGTGCGCGTGTCAAGGACAGTTTTCAAATTGAAAGAAAATGTAGGAGATTTGCGTGATGGAAAACACGCTCAAGCTCATGAGAGATCTGGATACCGCGAGCGGTAAGTGGTGTCTATAACTAGCTTGCCGTTAGTATGCTGGCGCATGCATGGCATCTGGCTAAGTGGTCTAACGCAGCGCGCTGCGGAGCGAGGGGTCGCTGGTTTAAATCCCCGGTCGGGTGCCTTGGAATTTTTTTCTTCTGATATATTTTTCTTAGTGCCTTTTAAATATATATACATACATATACATATCCAGGGCATGACGGCAACGACAAAAATCAGCCGAGAGTGTCCATATAATTGCTATCGCAATAAAAGAAAACGTCGGGAACACCTTGGGTCAGACGCCACCGCGTGGCAGGTGACGCACAGGGGTCACTCCACGCGCCGCAATTTAAAACAAAAATAAATATCTAAGAGCGTCGGGTTCTGCATTGTCGGCATTTGCAGTTCGTCGCTCAAACACAAAGAACATAACAATTGTGACAGTTGTTAGTTCACGCTTGTCCTGTTTATACCTGGGCGTTCTTGTCGATCGTTCTTCTTTGTGCTTCAGCGACGCGCTACAAGTATGCAGCTGCTTGTAGTTCTTCGTGTGACATTAGAATTTCTTGCTATCGCATACATTGCTTCGCCTTTGTGGCAAAACTGTGACTTTTTTATATTTCCTGGAGTCTACTCGCAATAAGCGGACTGTGTTTCTGAATTGCGAAACGTTTATTTGGTAAAAGAAGTGAAATAAATCTGTGTTATTTGCCTTTAATAGCTAGTATCATGCTCACTGTTTTGTACGACTCTACATAGGTGACACAAATGTGCATGTGGTATTCTATATAGACCACTGTGGTGTACATCCTGCCCGCACGTTTAACGTCCCAAAGCCACGATATGATTATGAGAGACGCCGTAGTGGAGGGCTCCCGAAATTTTGACCATCACGTGTTCTTTAACGTGCAGTGACATCGCACAGTACACGGGCTCCTCGCATTTCGTTTCCATCGAAGTGCCACCGCCGCGGCCGGGATCGCACCCGCGACCTTCGGGTGAGCAGCCGAGCACCATAGCCACTGTTCCACCGAGGCGGACGTCCACATTCAAGTAGGCGAGTAATCATTCTAGGGGACATTCAAGAAGCGGATAGCTCTGTTGCATGGACAACAATGTTTTAACAGTGAAGCTGTTTAGTACGGTGTAAGAACGACTTTTGCCCGCAAGGAACCTCGCCACGCAGTCGCCTAGCAACCACCAACGCCACAGCTCCGCACCACCTGGCCTCGTCTCGCCTCGCTACCGCGCCAGCTCGTGCGACGTCTTGCCAGGCCGCGCATGTGCCGAGGCAGTAGCAACAGAGAAGCCGTCGCCAACCGCGCTCGGCAACGGAACCTGCCACACCTAGCTACCGCGACAGCGGGGGTGAGGTCATGCGAAGCTGCGCATGCGCCATAGCATTATCTGTGGAGGAGCTATGTCGAGCTACTGAAATCACTTAAGTATAACTGCGCGAAGTATAAAAAGAAATTGACCAGAAGCTGTTTACGTCAATAAATACGCCATAAATAGACCTACTGCGCATGTGCATCTCCTCGGGATTGTTATAAAAGTGCTATGCCTGGTCGGGCCGAGGAAGTTTGTTGCCATGCGTCGTCTGAGTAGGACCCGCACACCCGAAAAAAATGGCGAAGCTTGCATTAAGGCGCGCAAGGCTTGAAAAAGCGAAACTGAGCTATTCTGAAGACTAATATGGTTGCTTCCAGGTTGTTGCTAGGCTTTAGCTAGGTGATGCTAGGTTGTTTCGACGTTGATTCTCACCCAGAGAATTTCGAGTTCAACTACAGACAGTCAGAGACACAGCTTTATTCGCATTTTTATTTGCTCCATGTATTGCAAGAAACATTCGCGTCCTAATTAAATTAAGCAGCATATAGGAATATATGAACACATTTCACTCGTTGAGCACCTTTCACTCGTTAAACACATTCCACTATCGTGCAATGACCTTGGAACACTTAACGATGTATTTTAAGAAGCTAGCTTGAATCATCGGAAACCTTCTTATGGTTATTAAAATAAAAAGAAACAGTGACGTAGCATGCACGCTGAAGGAATATGCGTAGGTCATTAATTCTTCCGTGCAGCTTTCTTTAGAACATGTGGGAAACAGCAAAAAAAAGTCAATGCACATGTTAAAGAACTGACATCGCTAAAAAGTATGTCGATGACATCCAAGCACCGCAGTTTCAGGAGCAAGTTTAACGAGCAAATTTTGAAGCAGTGCATCAACGATTTGGAACAACACAGAGGCTCAATAAACGTTCCAAATACATGTTATACATGATGCCGAGAACAATAAACTGCTCCGCAAGACTAACAGTCTTGAGAAATATCGATTGGGTGGAACTATCTGAAAGCGGGATCAATAAGGTTCACACATTATGTGGAAGAGGTTCGAAAGGACAACCCATCCTCCTCAGTTTGAGTGTACCACGGGACTGAATTTTCTTTGCATTTTGCCCCAATTTCCGGTGTGATACCGCAAAAAAAAACCACAAATTCTGAAAATGATTTGCGGTGCCCGAGCGCCACGGCTGGACACTACACTTATTTATTTATTTAACAATACTGCCGATCTCACAAGGAGATCATTGCAGGGAGGGCATACATTTGGAACAGAAATAAACATGATGCAATCATTTGTAGCATGCAAAAACAATAGGGAATCAATACATGAAAATCAGTAGTAGCAATGCGCAAGGTGAGGGTACAAAGCACTGCAAAACTACGAATTACAACAACTATATTGACAAAGTGTACCATGATGCAATCACGTTATGATTATACAGAGCCTGGATACGAATTACAAGAGGAGAAAAAAAAGAAAAAGAACAACAGAGCTCACAAAAGCTGCTCAGCGTGTACCTTTGCTTCTACCATATCTAAGAAGACATTCAAAGACGATGTGTTGGTAACAGAAGGACTGAGTTGGTTCCAATATCTTATGGTTTGCGGAAAATATGAATATTTAAAGCAGTTTGAATGAAAAGTGTATTCATTAAGTGTTTGAGAGTGCCGGTAACGTGTTAACCTAGAGCGACTGAAAGAGATTAGTTTTGACGCATCGATGTTTATGTCTCCGTGAATTAACTGAAACAAAAACTTTAGTCTTGCTATTTTTACCCGACTTTGTAGTGTTGACAGGCCAGCCTTGTGTAATAATTCTGTAGGAGAATCTGTTTGCCTGTATTTATTATAAGTGAACCTGACTGCCTTCCTCTGCACCCCTTCGATTCTTGCGATTAGTTCCTTTGTGTACGGGAACCAAGCAATATTGGCGCACTCCAACACTGGTCTGACAAGCATCTTGTATGCCAGCAGCTTTGTATTTGGGGGGTGCTAGATGGAGGCGTCTTCTCAAAAGAAAAGCCGCTTTAGTGCATTTGACGTTACATTGTTGACATGGGTTTCCCATCGAAGATCATGCGTTAAAGTGACACCTAAATATTTATGTTCAAATACGCGAGTCAGAGGTGTGTCATTAATAGTGTACGTAAAATCAGATATTTCTTTCTTTCTAGCTGCAGTAAGCGTTACGGATTTCTTAGCGTTCAGAGTCATTTGCCACTCTTCACACCAAGAAAAGACAGACTCTAATGCATTATTCAGCACATGGTGATCATCGGCGGAGTTAATTTCACGGTACAAGATACAATCATCAGCGAATAGCCGGATGTTAACATTTAATCTGGAAGGCAAATCATTAATGTACACTTGTTATTGAAGGCATTACCGAACTAAATGAACTACACGAAAAAGATGTTGACGCTCCTAACATTACTAATAAAACCTTACTAGATCTGCTTATGTAAATGTGTTCGAACTACTCATGTTTCTTTATGTGCAGTGATTTCTTAGGTACATGTTTCTCTATGTACTCTTTTTACTAAAGTGATCATAAATTACAAACACACATTGCTGTTTTAGCTTAATCCGGTGGTGGTGTGCGGCGTGACCACCCTTACTGCGCATGCGCAAACCCTTTCAAAAAAGAGATAAAAAACCTCATCTCCCCCCTCTCTCTCCTCTAGGCATCCCTCCCCGCGGCAACCACACCCTCACTGCGCATGCGCGTCTCCTCCTCTCTCCCCTCCTACGCTCCCCCTCTAGGCATCCCTGCCCGCGGCGTCTACACTCCCCACTGCGCATGCGCGTCCCCCTCTCTCTCCTCTCCTACGCTCCCCCCCTCTCTCGCCTCGCGACGCCGACGCAGGCAGCGTCTGCTAGCGAGTTTCTTGGTTGAAAAAACCGACTGCCCGCACTGCACAACCGTTCACTGGCCACCCCGTATATATGACAATGGATCTTGACCTCCAAGGTGGTGCCGGTGGGAGATTTCTCCTCTGCCTTGTTGAACAATAAAAATTCGCAGCGTGCGCATTAACTAAAAGCGGACTGCGGGTCTCTGTGTCCAGTCGGAATCTTCTGTCTCGCATTGCCCATTAGCAACGATTGGCATGTTGCAGTAGGAAACACCGGTCCATCACTGCGTGCTTTGCGCCTCCCCAGGTTTCTCTCCTGCGCAACGCTGCGATGAGCGCCAGCGTCAACGCCGCCACCAGTGTAAGCGTTAGCGCCCGTTGCTTCGCATCTACACATGGTTCCCTTTAGCGGGGGGATGGTGTACTTTTTTTTTTCATTACCACATTGTCGGTTATATCACTTTTGATAATACCATTGTACATACTATGGCTAGATTTGCTGGAATGTTTCGTCCTGTCGCTGCTGCTGTGCGGGTGACCAGAGCTTAGGCAAGCTGAGCAAGCACAGCTTTTTTCTCTGGTCCCCAATTTTTGCATTTACATTGCACTGCATTGTCTACAGCGAACATAAAATTTGGATTGATTGATTGATTGTATTTAATAATATTATTATGATATCTTGAAAGCATGTAAAGTACTGAAAATATTAAAAGTACAAAACTGGAGTAATATTTCGCCAGATTCACCATTGTATCTCCAGCAATTTAGGGAGTCCCGTCCAATGCGAAGCAAGACGAATTGCAGTTGAACAAACCGTACGCACGGAGAACTTGCGAAGTGTACATATTAAGCGACAACTACTTTGAGATAATGAAAGTGCTCATTCCGTAGGTTTTTGGTTGTTCAATTACTTTTTATGCCCAGGGAACAATGTGACACGAGTTTACTTGCACGAGTTCGCCTCTACTATTCCTACATATTGTCACGTGGGTGTGACGTCGACGAAGGCAGCAGGCGACGTGTCCGAGATGAAACTGTTTATTAGGCCAAACTTGTGGCCGGTAAAGGGAGAGTAAGATTACAGCAATACACGCTGGCACTGATAGCGGCGAACAGAGCGTCGGCCGTCGATTAACTGATCATCGTTGGAGCGCGCCGGTTTTTATACATCATGCGTCGAACATTCTAGGCTTATCACTGGTCGTCGCACAAGCTCTGGAATAATCTTGAGTGTTTCGCGTGCTGTGCGCAATGTTAAGAAAACGATCTCCTACAAACGTGAAGCTTCTCGAACACTGAGGCGCGATCTGCGCCAAGCGTTGCTCCCAGTCTTTGCGGGGTTAAACAAAGCACTTCAAAAACACGCGTGGCAATGCCCCCCTCCAGAAAAAGCATCGTCCCGATGCTTAAAACGGAACACGGGTGAGGGGGGCGCAATGCATGCAACAATAAATAACAGCAATAAAGAAAGTACAATAAACAATAAGCAAAAAAGTACAATAATGAAGCAAAAGTACAGTCCTCAGATTCACTAACGCGCGTAATATGGCTTGAGGCGCACGACATGGACGCCTTCAGGTCGCGCACGGCGCCGCTGAGAGTTCGTAATTCCGTCAGGGACAATCTCGTAGTCGAGTGCGCCGAGGCGTCGAAGTACCCTGTACGGTCCGAAGTATCGTCGAAAAGCTTCTCACTGAGTCCCCGTCGGCGTATTGGCGTCCACACCCATACACGGTCACCGGGTTGGTATTCCGTGTGGCGTCGTCGAAGGTTGTAGCGGCGACTGTCAGTCCTCTGCTGGTTTTTGATCCGTAGGCGGGCGAGCTGTCGTGCTTCTTCGGCGCGCTGTAGGTAGGTGGTCACGTCGATGTTTTCCTCGTCGGTCACGTTTGGTAACATGGCGTCGAGCGTCGTTGCTGGGCTCCGTCCGTAGACCAACTTGTATGGCGTCAAGTGCGTCGTTTCTTGTACAGCCGTGTTGTACGCGAAGGTCACGTACGGAAGGATGGCATCCCACGTCTTGTGTTCGACGTCGACGTACATGGCCAGCATGTCGGCAATAGTCTTATTTAGACTCTCGGTGAGGCCGTTGGTCTGTGGGTGGTACGCGGTGGTCCGGCGGTGGCTTGTGTGGCTGTATCCCAAGATTGCCTGAGTTAGGTCCGCGGTAAAGGCCGTACCTCTGTCAGTAATGAGGACCTCTGGGGCGCCATGACGCAGGACGATGTTCTCGACGAAGAACTTTGCTACCTCGGCGGCGCTGCCTTTGGGCAGGGCCCTCGTCTCGGCGTAGCGAGTGAGGTAGTCAGTAGCTACGACAATCCATTTTTTTCCGGAATTAGACGTCGGGAAGGGCCCGGTAAGTCCATGCCGATTTGTTGGAACGGCCGGCGAGGTGGCTCGATGGGCTGCAGAAGTCCAGCTGGCCTAGTCGGAGGTGTCTTCCGTCGCTGACAATCTCGGCAAGTCTTTACGTAGTGGCTGACATCGGCAGTGAGGCGAGGCCAGTAATACCTTTCTTGTACCCTCGCTAGCGTACGGGAAAGTCCCAGGTGTCCAGCAGTCGGGTCGTCATGGAGAGCGTCCAGAACTTCTGCACGTAACGCGGAAGGTACTACGAGGAGGTAGTTGGCCCGAAGTGGCGAGAAGTTTTTCTTTAGGAGAACGCCGTTCCGCAAGAAAAACGACTCCAGTCCTCGTCTGAACACCTTTGGAACAACGGTGGCCTTGCCCTCGAGGTATTCCACAAGGCCCTTGAGTTCCGGATCGGCTCGCTGTCGTTCGGCGAAGTCATCAGCGCTTAAGGCTCCCAAGAAGTAGTCGTCGTCCTGGTCTTCCTGGGGTGGCGGCTCGACGGGGGGCGCGAGACAGGCAGTCGGCGTCAGAGTGCTTTCGTCCGGACTTGTAAACGACGGTAATGTCGAATTATTGAAGTCTTAGACTCCATCTTGCGAGACGACCTGAAGGGTCCTTCAAGTTAGCTAGCCAACACAAGGCGTGGTGGTCGCTCACAACTTTGAAGGGCCTCCCGTAGAGATAGGGGCGGAACTTTGACGTAGCCCAGATGATGGCGAGGCACTCCTTTTCTGTTGTGGAATAGTTGGCCTCTGCCTTGGATAGCGACCGGCTAGCATAACTGATGACCCTTTCCAGTCCGTCCGTCCTCTGCACAAGGACGGCGCCGAGTCCCACGCTGCTTGCGTCGGTGTGCACTTCTGTTTCGGCGTGTTCGTCGAAATGCGCAAGTAACGGAGGCGTTTGCAGGCGTCGTTTTAGTTCTTGAAATGCTTCCTCTCGTGGCGTTTCCCACTTGAACGCGACGTTAGGTTAGTGAGTGGCTCGGCGATGCGGGCAAAACTTTTGACGAACCGCCTGTAATAGGCGTACAGGCCAAGAAATCGACGGACGGCCTTCTTGTCGGCGGGTGGCGGGAATGTAGCGATGGCGGCTGTCTTCTGAGGGTCGGGGCGTACTCCGGACTTGCTGATGACGTGACCCAAGAACAAGAGCTCCTCGTATGCGAAGCGGCACTTTTCAGGCTTCAAGGTGAGGCCGGAGGTCTTGATTGCTTCAAGTACTGCGGCAAGTCGCCGGAGGTGTTCGTCGAAGTTTGAAGCAAACACAATGACGTCGTCTAGGTACACCAGGCAAGTCTGCCACTTCAATCCTGCCAGTACTGTATCCATAACCCGTTGGAAAGTCGCAGGCGCCGAGCAAAGACCGAAGGGCATGACCTTGAACTCGAAGAGGCCGTCTGGTGTTATAAACGCGGTCTTCTCTCGGTCTCTCTCGTCGACATCAATTTGCCAATAGCCGGTCTTGAGGTCCATCGACGAAAAGTACCTCGCGTTGTGGAGTCGATCCAGGGTGTCGTTAATCCGTGGGAGAGGTTACACGTCCTTCTTCGTTATTTTGTTCAGGCGGCGGTAATAGGACGCAGAAGCGTAGGGTTCCGTCCTTTTTCTTCACTAACACCACGGGTGACGCCCATGGGCTCTTTGAAGGCTGGATGATGTCGTCGCGTAGCATTTCGTCGACTTGGTTCTTTATGGCCTCGCGTTCCCGCGTTGAAACTCTGTACCGGCTCTGACGTAGTGGCTTGGCACTTTCGTGTGTTATGATGCGGTGTTGTGCGACTGGGGTCTGTCGAACTCTTGATGACGACGAAAAGCAGTCCTTGTATTGCAGGAGCAGGGTTTCAGCTGTTCTTGTTTATGCGTCGGAAGGCTCGGATTGACGTCGAAAGTTAGTTCGTGAGCTTGGTTCGTCGTAGCATGTTCGGGAAACTCGGCGAGAGCGAGGGCGTCGCTGGCTTCCACAATTTCTTCGATGTAGGCGACCGTCGTGCCTTTGCTCACATGCTTGTATTCGTTGCTGAAGTTCGTGAGCATCACTGTTGCTTTCCCTTCACGCAACTCGGCGATGCCTCTTGCGACGCAAATCTGACGGTTTACAAGCAGGTGCTGATCGCCCTCGATGACGCCTTTGAAATCTGTGGGTTTTTCGGTGCCGACGGAAATGATGACGCTGGAGAGAGGCGGAACGGTGACGTGCTCTTCCATCACGTTCAGTGCAGGGTTGTCTGGCGTCGCGTGGGGCGGGAGCGCTTTTTCTGAGGTTAGTGTTATCGACTCAGACCTCAGGTCGATGACGGCGCCGTGGTCACTTAGGAAGTCCATTCCAAGTATCGCATCCCTGGAGCAGTGTTGTAGGATTACAAAGCTCGCAGGATACGTCCGGTTATTAATGGTGACTCTCGCCGTGCAGAATCCAATCGGCGTTATCAGGTGGCCACCAGCTGTCCGGATTTCGGGTCCACTCCAAGCGGTCTTCACTTTCTTCAGCTTGGCGGCGAATGGCCCACTGACGACGGAATAGTCGGCCCCAGTGTCGACGAGAGCGGTGACGTTGTGGCCGTCGATGAGAACGTCGAGGTCACTGGTCCGTCGCCTGGCGTTGCGGTTAGGTCGCGGCGTCGGATCACGGCTGCGTCGTTTTGTTGCGGTGCTTCCATGCTGCGTCGTCAGGTCTTGTTCGGTCCGCGAAGTTTCGTCGGCAGGGCTTCGTCTGCTTCGCGTCGTGTTCTGCAGGTCTCGTCGCGTTGTCGTCGTCGGCGGCCGCGGAGGATCTTCGGCATTTCGTCGTACAGCAACCGCACCTCCATCGGTTGCTGCCCTTAGTTTCCCGGATACGGGCTAGGCGACCGGCCCCGGTTTGGGCCAGTGTACTGCCGGCGGTGCGGTGACATGTAGCGGCCGGGCGACGGCGAGCGGGAAGGTCGTCGTTCTCGCCACTGTGCTCCGGCGAGGTATTCGTCGATGTCGCGAGGCCGTTCGCCTGGCTGCGGACGCGGCGCATTGACGGCGAATCCGCGTAGCCCCATCTGTCTGTACTGGCATCGGCGGTACGTGTGGCCGGCTTCTCCGCAATGGTAGCAGAGTGGACGGTGGTCGGGGGCTCGCCAGATGTCGGTCTTCCTCGGCGTGTACCGCTGGCCGGCAGGCGGGCGAGATGGCGGTGGTGGTGGCGGCGGCGGCGTCTGGTGACGGTGGTGCTGCTGTGCGGCGTCCTGACGGGGGGCGTGGAGAGGGTGCGTAGCGTCGGGCTGCAGCAGCGTAACTCAAGGCCTGCGGCTGGGGCTGTGGTTGTTCGGGAATTCCCAACGCTTGCTGGACTTCGTCACGAACAATGTCAGAGAGTGAGTCCACTTGAGGCTGCGGCGAGGGTAAGAGCTTGCGCAGTTCCTCCCGAACGATCGCTCGGATCGTTTCGCGTAGGTCGTCGGAGCAGAGCGATTGAACGTCTGCGTACGCTGGCGTCGAGCGGCGATTGAATTGTGGGGTGCGCATCTCCAGCGTCTTTTCAATTGTCGTCGCTTCGGTGTTGAATTCCTGGACAGTGCTCGGTGGGTTCCGCATCAGACCCGCGAACAGCTCCTGCTTTACTCCTCGCATGAGGAAGCGAACTTTCTTGTCTTCCGGCATTTCGGGGTCGGCGTGGCGGAAGAGTCTGGTCATCTCTTCTCTGAAGAGCACCACGTTTTCATTTGGGAGCTGTGAGCGGGTTTCAAGCAGCGCTTCGGCCCCTCTCCTTGCGGATGACGCTCGTGAAAGTAGCAAGGAACCTGGTGCGAAATATGTCCCACGTTGTCAGGGTTCGCTCTTGGTTCTCGAACCAGGTACGAGCGGCGTCTTGCAAGGCGAAGTACACATGTCTAAGCTTGTCTTCGCTGGTCCAGGCATTGAAAGCGGCGACTCGGTCGTATGCCTCGAGCCAGCTTTCCGGGTCTTCAATTGCTGAACCGCGGGAGGTCGGTGGTTCCTTGGGTTGCCGCAGCAGGATGGGCGCGGACGGCACAGGGGCTGTCATCGTCGCTGCGGTCGAGGTCAGGGTCTTGGTCTGCCGGGTCTTTTCAGGTAGAAGCCCGTACTCTGGCGGTAGCCCTAGTTGCCTGCGGCTTGTTCGCTGCTCGGGGTTGTCGTCGACGTCTTCTTCACGACTTGCGCTGGGTTCACGGCTTGACGGGGGCGTCCGGTACATGAAAGACGCAGCACCTCCACCAGATGTCACGTGGGTGTGACGTCGACGAAGGCAGCAGGCGACGTGTCCGAGATGAAACTGTTTATTAGGCCGAACTTGTGGCCCGGTAAAGGGAGAGTAAGATTACAGCAACACACGCTGGCACTGATAGCGGCGAACAGAGCGTCGGCCGTCGATTAACTGATCATCGTTGGAGCGCGCCGGCTTTTATACATCATGCGTCGAACATTCTAGGCTTATCACTGGTCGTCGCACAAGCTCTGGAATAATCTTGAGTGTTTCGCGTGCTGTGCGCAATGTTAAGAAAACGATCTCCTACAAACGTGAACCTTCTCGAACACTGAGGCGCGATCTGCGCCAAGCGTTGCTCCCAGTCTTTGCGGGGTTAAACAAAGCACTTCAAACTAACACGCGTGGCAATATACACTTGCTGTTCATTCTTTCTGTTCTCCATAAAATCACTCACACATATCCAAATGAGCCCAAATCATTTAAGTGCAAAACTGTGCGCTTCGAAGCGCACAAAGAAGGCGTGGCCCACCTTGCGCGCCCTCCTCGATAGCGGCCTTACTAAAAACGCTGTGAGTCACCTACCAGATATGTAATCACATGTGTGTCAGATAGGTAATTTCTTGACAGTGGACACACGTGTCTTTATAGGATTTTATCCAGTATGCTTCGATGATTTCCTTTGTTAGTTTGCTGTTGCTTCTCTACAAATTACTGCACAATTATGAAAATCAGAAAAAATTTACACCCTCTTCCCAAAGGGAACCCTGATGGGATGCCAAGCAGCAGCGTTGCGCACGGGTGGCGTCACGGGTTGAACGGCGCTAACGCGGGTGCTGCGGTGAGTGCTGGAAGATTCGTTTGAAGCGATGGCTGGCGTAGGTCTTGTCGTTGCGCGTCAGGCGGCAGCTGCGGGCGCTCCGGCGAGCGCGCGGCAGGCGAGGGAGAGAGTGACGTGAGCGCGCACTGCGAGGGGAGCGTGACGTCAACGCGCAGCTGCGGCGTGACCTACTTGGCACCGCTCCAACACCTGTGGCGAGGGCAGCGCGTTGCGGCGCGTTCGTCCGTACGCACGGAGGGACAACGTTACAACGCCTAGTCAAATAGCTGCTTCGCATCTAAAACATGCACACTCTCTGCAATGTATGCCGAGGTGTCCGTTGCTAGCTTTCTCCATGTCCTGGCGATGCTTGCGTGATCTGTCACTAAGACGTCATCCCGTGTGTCGCCTAAACTCCTTTACGCCGAACAATGGTACTGAGCATGTCATGCCTTCGAAGTAAGCCGCAAAGGCCGGAGATGTTCTTTTCTTCCTGATTTATTGCTGATAGGAATATTCACTTTATTGCAAAGCTTTGATAGGTTTCTTGGGGACCGAGAAAAAAAACGCCAGGCCTGCGCGGAAAGCGCAGTACAGTCACAGCGAAAGTTTAAAGACCGCCATTTCTAGAATCTGTTACAAACTCTCTTGGAGCTATTAATACAAATACCCTTTTAAGGCACCCACTACTCCAGTAATTGATTCGGTAGCTGATGACGATGAAGAATTATGGCTGAGCTCTTTGTAATGGGTTGGAAGCATTCACGACCCACTCGTATTGCAACTCATATTGTGTGACGCCTGGTTACACAATTCGCATTCTGTGACTCCTGGTTGTTATTTCACTCTTATACCACGTTATATTGCGTATGTTGACGCGATTCCTTCCCGAGATGACGCTTGTATAGGGTTTTTGCGCGCAGGAGCTTCGAGAACTGGCA
This sequence comes from Rhipicephalus appendiculatus, assembly GCA_030522465.1. NCBI lineage: Eukaryota > Metazoa > Arthropoda > Arachnida > Ixodida > Ixodidae > Rhipicephalus > Rhipicephalus appendiculatus. Next base: position 10,599 of record JALIZH010017356.1, on the reverse strand, counting down.
TGACTCAGAGGTAGAATACTGGGCTGGCACGGAGCGTACCCATGTTCGAACCCCGCTCCACCTTGGATACCTTTACAGCGAAAACTGTCATGAGATCACAGCAAGGGTCGTTTCTGCGCCGTAGCTGTCCGCCGCCGCCGGTGTCCGTAACCAATGTCGCACGAAATAAAAAAAAACTAAATAAATAAAAAACACCTTTGACCTAACGGGAATCGAACCCGCGTCCTCTGCGTGGCAGCCCAGCATACTACCACTGTGCTACGCCGCTGCTTGAAACTGCGGTGCAAAACTGACCCTATGCAGGCTTCACGTCGGGTAAGGAATCGCGTTAACTTGTGTGGTAAAGCGTTTTAGAACAGCAAAGTAAGAACCAGGCGTCACACAATGCGAATTGCGTAACGAGTGGGTCGTTCAATGCTCCAACCCATTGCAAAAGCCTCAGGCATAATTTTTCATCATCGTGAGCCACAGCATCAACAAAGTGCACATAATGCGTTACAAGAGTGTAGCGGGTACCGCGCTGTTATAAAGAATGACGAATCATGGCATAGTAGACGCTTCCCCACTACACAAATATTATGATGATTTAAGGCGTAGTGGGTAACATGCAAGTGCGCTTGTAGTAGTTGTCCCAAGAGTGTTTAAAAAGGCTCTAGAAAGGCCGCTCTCCCAGCTTTCGCTGTGGCTGTGCTGCGCGTTCCGCGCAGGCCTGGCGTTTTCTTTCTTATTTCGTTTTTATTGCGATATCAATTATGTGGACACTCTGCTGGTTTTTGCCGTCGCCGTCGCCGCCATGTCCCGTATATGTATATATATTTATAAAAGTCACAAAGAAAAGTAATTCAGAAATATGTTTCCGACGAGCGGCATAGAACGAGGGACCTCTCGCTCCGCAGCGCGCGGCACTGACCGCTGAGCCACGAAAGCGCACGTCCTGCAACGTTCAAACGGCGAGCTATTTATATAAAGCGTGTTTTCAGCGTATTTTCAGCATTACCAGCGAGATGACGCAAAGGGCGCGTTCGGCGGGGCGTTAGCTCGGCGCCCCGCTCGTCGCAACGCACGCACTCATGTGCTCATCCCTTACGCCTATATTTTGCTCCGTGGGGAGTAGACGCCCGTGCGCGCGCGCGCGCTTTTCTCGCGGTGGGGGAAAATTGTACGCCTTGGTCTTTGGCCGGAACGATTGAGTTGTAGTTACCGTGTGCATGAAAGTCACTTCGCTCGCTGCAGTCTCCCTGTTTGCGAAAAGAGCACGCTTTTCAAACACAGCGAAGTAACAACTGTGACACCTGTTAGTTCGCGCTCGTCTGTACCTGTGAATACGTTTCTTATGTCGTTTTTGTGTGAGCAGCGCGTTAAGTGACCAGCTGTGGACGTTGTTCGCTCTCGTCCTGTGCGTGTTCTTTTTGCGCGTCATGTGTGCGTGAGCCGCGCGCTGCACGTTTCGATCTGCTTGCCATTCCTCGCTTGACATTCAGTTTGTTGCTATCGCATTCATTGCTTCGCCTTGTGGCGTGACTAAGACTTTGTTTGTTATTTCGTGCGATAGCGGTTGCGGCGGCGGCGGCGGACTACTACGGTACCCTTGTTGTGATCTAATAAGAGCTTTCGCTGTAAAACTGGAAGATGCTTACTCCACGTTTTTGAGTGCAAAGTAGTAGCGTTTACGGGCCCCATTAGCATCGCTTTCTCATTCGCTTGTCACCTAAACTGTGGTGCGTGAGAAGAAGCGTCTGTGCTTCTGATATCGGGCTTTGTAAACTCTCCTAGGACGCCTACTACGATTGCAGTTGCGAAGCGTCCTTCGCGCCTGCCAGGAAATACGCGCGCCAACGTAGCCGCACAGTTAGTCGGTGTCGTAGCTGATGATTATGATGAAGGTTATGATGTTAACGATGATCATGATGAATTATAGCTCAGTCCTTTGTTATAAGTTGGGAACATTCATAAATGCACTCGCTACACAATTCACGTAGCTTGACACCAAGTGCGAGTCTTCGCTTCTGCGACGCAGTATTACATCACTTAACGGGAGTTCTCGCCCAACATACGACTTTAAAACTTTTTTTTTCCATGGCAGATTCAAGGAAAAGCATGGTTTTGTAGTAGACCACTTCACTGCGACGCAGAAAACCGAAGTCTTATTGTGAACCCTGATATTTGTTCTCTGCATCCATCGGAGCTTGTTGCTCACGGGCAACGACACACCGACGCCTACGCCGGGCAGGCATTGATCAGATCCATGATTCATCTTACGGTGAGCAACATTAAAATGAAAATTTTGTGATACTAGGGGCAAAAAATACATTGCAAAACAGGCTCAAACCCGACTGGTCGTCATTGTCTACCTACTATATCGTATAGTTTCAAGACGTTCAGTTGAAATATTCATACTTAATGTCAGAGGGTAGTAAACTTGGGAGCGAGATATTATACCGGTGTCACACGGGCACTTTTAATCGCGATCAGCGCCGATCCGGATTAAGGATGATCCGGATTAGTTGCTGCTACACGGTCACTTTTAATCGCGATCAGGCCCGATCGAAATCAAGACTATCGCGATCCGCGCATCGCGATCTGGCTCACAGATAGCGATTCTGCTGTCGTCTGCGCCGCCTGGCCAAGCTTGTTGAAAGCACAGTAAACAAGAAAATCAAGCATAGCTCAATGAAAACACATTTAAAAAGCCAGATTTTTATAAAAAACAAATTGTAAGCTGTTTAAATTGGAAGAATATCTGAAATTTCGCATATTTTAAGATTCGTATTGACCGCATGCAGTTATGGGAGAAGCAGACGATAAGCAGACGACCGTTGTCTTCCGCCCTTAGTTCAACTGCAACTGTCGCACGGTTGGAGCATTGGGGCACCTTGAAGCAAATTGATTATGAGTGTTGCTAGCTTTTCGACTGCGTCGCAGCGTACACGCACTTCGGGGTCGAATGAAGAGACCTGTACATTAATTGACCGCTGGCAGGAGCGACTGGTAGACTTGAGGCGCCAGAAGCGAAACTCTGGCGTGTACAACGAGATTGCCGCTTCGCTACGACTGGACGGCTACGCGGGGGGGCCATCAGAAATCAAAGTGAAGATTAAGAATCTCACACAGCAATACAGGTAAGTGCAACGAAATCTCTATCGAAACCGGATTAACTTGGGCCGTGTAGCAGCGGCCATAAAGTTGATCGCGATCAAGAAAACCGATCCGGATCGCCCTGATCGCGATTAAAAGTGCCCGTGTGACACCGGTATTAGATTATATTTTCTTTCTCTGTGGGACTGGAAGACTGCATGCATATACAAAGTTCGGCTTCATGGAAATTGTGACCTCTGATATTTAAGTTCCCTGCCACTGCTTTCGCTAACATTCTTCGCAGTGCCCACGCGACACCCGTATCGGCAAGTCTTGTCGAAACGATGGCTGCAGCGACATTCTCTGTTCATCACTTCAAATTCCCTATTAGAGAAAATGTTTAAATGCTTCATGGTGGCATGGGTGCAAGAAGCAATGAACGATGACAAAAACATCGCGCGATCAGAGACGACGTACGATGATGTGATCTGCGACGCAATCATGACGACACATATCGCGAAAATCCGTGACCTCATTATGGCTTCACTATGGCGTCAATCAGCCTGACGTCACCGACGTGAAATCTGCGTGATGTTACCGACGTGTGACCGTGTGACATGTGACATTCTTGCATCTGACGGCTTGCCACAATAATTGATGGCAACCGCCAAAGGTGTGCCCGGTGACTGCTTACAGGTGCAGTGATGGTCACGAAAAAAGGCACGCGAGCAGCACGTGGTCGGACGTAGGGCAAGTTGCGCTGTGAGCAAAGTACGGGCCTTTGAAGCTATTATTATTAGCTTATTTGAGGCTATTATTACTCTTATACCCACGGATAAATTTGTCTGACTCCTGTAACTATTATTGCTATAGAAACAATAAAAAACATTGGTTCATATCTTATAACGTTAATTACAGCTTCCCTTCCTACTATATGAAAATGCCGTTGTATAATTCTTAATCTAATACAACCACAATCTGCAGTAATATTGACAGAGAATATGTGTAAGTTCTTATGTTACGCAATGGTGAACAAAATCATTATGGCACTACTTCACACAAGCTGTCGTGTTCCAATCCGCATGATCACGTGAAAGACACAATGTAGTTAAAGCGTGTGAATGGACTGAAGAACACATGTTTCATGCGTGTAGCGCCACCCGAGGCGTAGATTGCTTTCTTACTAGTACGCCCATGGCACCGATAGCGAAAAAAGTTCCACTATGACGCATTCATCGGAACAAAACAAGGTCCTTCAGAGCACACGTCTTGGCTAAAACATGCCGTCTACGTAGACCTTGGTCGTTAAACCACATTTGTAAGCAGATGTGCCGAACGCCTGAAACTAACGAAACAATTGTGAAGTGAGCAATATATGAGGAAAGCGCGATGTTTTTTATCACTTATGCAGAAGCATTGCCAGCACAACGGCTGGAGAGTGCTCTTGAAAGACTTTTTGCAATGTCCAATCGTCGATTGTCCCCAACGCTTTGTTCCTGTAAGTAGCTGCGTTTTTGGTTTAAAAGAACGATCGCGTATTCATCTACATTTCATCATGAATGAATTCACTGTATATTCATTTGGACTTAGGCTTTCCGTTTTATAACGAAGGAGCTACGACACTAATCCCCGTTAATTTCTAATGTCATGCTAACTGTGTTTTAGAGCGATAGCTATACTACTCCAAGTATCGCAAGGCGCTCCATGTCTCGCATAGCTACGCATTCATCGCGTAGCAATCTCCTGGAGCCATCGGAGCGCAAGTGCAACACAAAACGTGTGCGGCAGGCCTTGGCAAAAGAACAGCCGCATGGATCGGGCCTTGAGCCAGAGAAATGGGAGAATGCTCTTCGCTCTGGGCCAGCCCGGACGGTAGAGGCTGCTCCTGTTTCGTCCCTGCGTCTCTCTCGCTCCAAGTGAGCGCTTCCTCTTTTGTCTAATTCACGCCACGTGATCGGCTGTGAATAGGTGTCACAGCTGCATTCACTTGGAGTCTCACTGTTGCGGTACCACGTGACTAGGCGAAGCTTTAAAGGGACCCTTTATGCTTCTTTTGAAGCACCTACATCGGTGCTGACCGCATCAACACGTAGTGGCGCTCGCCAGAACTATTGCGGGCGGAAATGAGAATGCATGACGCAAGCCTGTGATTGGCTAAATGTAACGTTAGATGTAACGCGGCGTTCTATCAAAATAGGGGATTATTATTGGGTTTCTTTTTTCTTTAGGATGCTTTTTCACTGAACGCGGAAAAGACTTGGTTGGTAAACACTTCATTTTTCCTTTTAAAGGAAAGGGGCAAAGCAATAGAGAGTTAGGGAGAGGTTGCTACACACGGTAGTCCTCCGCAACCCTGTCTGCCTAACCCAAGATGGCCTTCTGGACGTCGGGTTGCAAGCTGCGCAAGGCAGCCTGCCCCTGCTCCTCATTAATAAAAAATTGAAGGACACTTTGTACATTTCAAAGTGTGTTCGGCGGACGCTTGTGGTGATTCGACTGACTATGCCACGTCTTTTTTCTTAAATGCGAATGCATTTCTTAGTCGGGCTATGTCAGGCATCCGGCGTTGGCGTTGTCCGCGGCAGGTGTTATCTCTCCGCTCTCACTCCCTCTCCCAATAGCAACAGCTGCGGGCGCGCGCGCTTATTGTCGCCCCTAGCAACCGGAGCAGGTGGTGCGGGCGGAGTACCGGAGAGTGAGTGGAGAGGACGAGCGCGCTCTGGTGTGTGAGGGCGCTCGCATCGCGGGAGCTCGGCGGAGCTCCCGCGTGTGTGGAGAGAGTGTAGGAGAGGGTAGGTGCAGTGCTTTGCCGCTCCTTCTCTCGCCATTCGCTCTCTCTCCTCCCTGCGCCCCACTCTCCCGTCCGCTCGCTCGCACGTATATATATGAAAAAAAAAGAAAAAAAAGGAAAAACAGAAAAATTAAAAAAAAAATAAAAAAAGAAAGAAAAAAAATGAAAAAAAAGGAGGAAAGAAAGAACAAAAAAATTTTAGAAAATAAAATAAAAAAAGAGAGAAAAAAAAACAGAAAACAAGGCAAGAAAAAAAAAAACAGGCGCTGCGCCGTGCTCCCGACCGGGCTGCAGAAATTAGGCGCCTTTTCCTTCTTCGAGCCACAACCACCATATATAAATGGAGTGAAGCGCGCGCGAAATGCATTCGCATTTCCTCACGATTCCCCTTCGGGGAGGTGGGGGGCATTTTTTTTTTTACAGTCTCAGTGGCATGACACAAACGGAAGGTGAGCGTGTTTTCTTTTTTCCTTTTTTACCGCGAAACGCAGCGAGACGCGAGACTAATCTGCCTCCGTTTCGCATGCGTTCGTATTCTCGCGCTTTGCGCATTGTGCAGACACCATCCGCGTTCGAGCGCTTAAATTGACAGACACTCTGTAAATTCCAAAGTATGTTCTGCGAACGCCTGTGCCCATTGAACCAGGGTCAGTCAGAATGGAATGCGATGCGCGCATCTCCCTCCCTGCATGATTGTATACGCTGAGCACAGCGAATCTACGCAAGCAAAGCGCGAGCGATGTAGGGTCTGACGTGACCGGCGTCCGTTGGCGCGCCCCGGTGGCCACCTGGCACCTTGACAGGGCACGGACGGAGGGACGGATGGATGGATGCACGGACGGACGTGAGCATCAGACATTGAAGGCTTTCGCCTTAATACTTAAAGTTCTCCGAGTTCTTCAACTTGTGAACTGCAGTGGCGGGCAAAGAATGCGCCGAAAGCCACGGCACTGGACAAAACACGCCGGGGACGCTCCAGGCGCCGTTGTCCGATGAAACTGAAGCCCAGAGACCGCTAGGTCTCTAGGCTTGCTTCGACGTAGGAGCTTTACATGTTGTATTTGACAGTTTTAGCGAAGCGTTGTGCAGTCACCGCTGCGCATAGACGTAGCGTATAATGCCAGTGCAGGATAGCGCACACAGTTCACGTCTTCTTACATGCGCGTCTTGCCAAAACTCGTTCATATCGACTGCAAAACGACGGCGAAGCTAAGCAGACGCTCCGTCACGCTCTCCTGAACGAGAGATGCGTTAGGGGGCAGACCATTTGAACAGACGCACCTGGTATCGCAGCAGACGATACGTTGTTTCTCACTCAGTACTGTACTATTATTTCCATAAATAGATAATGCGTACTTTCGAGGGAAAAACAAGCGTGTTGCTTTCAAGTGTTGTAAAAAATGACTCATTATATTCTGATGTCAAACCTAGAATACAATGACAGAGCAATGCAGACCCTGGCAGTTAAATTTTCCAGTTTTAACTTCCATCTCATGATCACGAGAACTTTTTGCAAAAAGTCTTACGTACAAAGGAATGAAGCAAGTTTTAATCGGAAATAACTTCATATCATTTTGTTTTACACTCGGAAAACAAGCGTCGCGAACCTCAAGAACGTAACATATCCGAAGCTGGTCCGAAGCCTGTACTTCCCATCATTACCATGGTGGTACAAGCGCCACTGAAGGCGCCTGCATAGACACTAGAGCCGGATTCCTCTCTAGGTATTATAGCATGAACTTCTATGTACAAAACATTATACGCTCCCTGAAGTCGAGTTTTCTAGTGTGACGGCAGAGCCAGAACGCAAAGGCTGGCAGATAGAATAAAAAAACGAGACGGGGTCGGGTAGGTAGAAAAAAAGTCACAGCATTACCGCGAGGGTGAAGCAGTGAATGCGATAGCAACAAATTCTAATGTTAATCGAAGTGAGGCTGGCAGCTAACACTTTTGGATCCGATCTCACGAAACTCTATGAAATGCTTGTTTAAGAGCATACGGCCGCTCCAGGAACACTGTTCGTCGCCCGCTGTCAGCTGCTGAGATTGCGAGATAACGCGTCCGCCAGCGACGACCGCGCTCGTAAAACCAAAGGTCGCAGTGGCTGTATGAGGCGTGCCCCTATCGCTGCCGTTCTTTGTAAACTAATCTCTCCAGCTTTCAGTCCACGCAACCCGCAAGTAAAACATGCAAAACAATGAGGTCTTGAAAAGTGTTGGAGGGCCTCTTTAAAGGCGAACTGCGGCGATTTTTGGGCCATGTCAATGTAATGATGCATTTATGTTCCCGAGACTCTTCTGGCATGTGCGTGATAGCAGAAATACTCGGCAAATTGGCCAATAATTTCAAATAATCAAAAATGCTCAACACCAAAACCAAAACCCAGCCGAGCAGTACTGCTTCATGTGACGTAGACGTTGTCAAAAACCGGAAATCCCGCAAGACATACTGGTCCCACCAGCACGCACTATGAAATCTACGAAAGCGGCGAAGAGCAGACGCTTAGGGGGAAGATGACCCCGTCGCAAGAGCAGTACCATGTCTGTGACTGACCAAGCCACGTACCCGCCTCGGAGCTGTTGGAAAATGGCAGCTGAGATTCGGACGCATATGGCGGCCAACTTAAATCGCCATTCCTCTTTGATGAAGTAGGATACACCTGCTTAGTTATTTGCTTGCCTGGTTGCGCATTCCACTGTCAGATGGCGCCACCTGTACACGCAGCTCACATTTCTGGGCCCGCGATCAGGTAAAATGCTATCACCGGAAAGTTTGCAGACTAACTAAAGCTTTTTAGTATTGCTATGGGAAGAGTGCATAAGTTTTACAATAGCGGCGTTTAAAATCGCAATGGCAGGGCCGAAAAAATTTAGTTTAAGCCAACTGCGAGCCACCTTTCGCTCGACGCGCTAGCCCCGGTCAGGGTGCGCCCTGTATACCTTAAAAGTGTTCCAGTACGGTAGTATGCTCGCTTAGCACATTATCCTAATACCAACGCATACGCACTCTTCAGCCGGTAAGGTATTACCACAGTTTCCGTGCGGTAAACCGGCACTGCTAGCTAAAACACCCTAATATCGTGTCTTTAAAAGGGATGACGTTCGGGCGTGTTGGTAGTTCATCTTACATCACAAGCCACAGCGCGATAACGAATAACACGGGACAAGAAGCAGACAGGACATCTTCTGTTGAAAGTGAGCGCATGTCCGGTCTGCTTCTTGTCCCGTGTTATTTGTTATCGCGCTATGTTTTATGATGTGATATATCGACACGGACTGGTAATCGTTAGCATCGAGTGTTTCGTGGCTGTTCAGCTAATTGTGCGGGAATCGTGTGCAACCACAACGCAATACCACTTGCCGCTTATCGCACGCAGGTCAACAGCGAACTGAAATTCGCACGCCGTACCAACCAAGAGTCGGCCAAAGAACACACGCGATCGTTGCCTTGAGGACAGCAGACGATGCCTCGTTACTTCCGTCGCTCTGACGTAAATGATGTCACACACACACTGTTGCCGATAATTGTGGGAAGCCACTTGGGAAAAGTCGGGGTAATCTATAAAATTCGCTTGTAAAGAATCTGTGTATCTCTCAAGCCTGTACTTTGGCACAAATGATGGAAACATGAAAAGGAAAGATCCCATTGAATTTTATTGAGAACTATGGACTTGGAAAAATCGCTGGAGTTGGCCTTTAACGGTTGGCTGCTTCTTTAGCATTTAGTAATTCAGTCTCGCCATGGATGGCGCATTGGCTGCCGTCTGTGCGTGCAAGCCAGAGCAAGAGACAGACTGAACCCAATCATAGTGCCTTGTTCCTTCGTTCCTTGTTCGTACACCAAGTTCCATTTCGTTGGCACCGACTTGATCATCACCATATGGTTAGCATACCGTTTTTCTCAACTACTGCAGACTCTCAATCATTTGTTCTCATGACAGCAGGGGATTGCAATCACTAACCTGCCTTCATAACTGATATAAATGATACAAATGCATTTAAAAATGTCCTTTCAAGCTTACTGTAGCATTACATGTTTGTTTCTTCTACAATGTTTCTAACTTACTTCACTAGATCTTCGCTTACGTCGTTTACAAGATTTTTGTAATTGTGCGGTATAATGCTCGAATTTTGCTATTACTGTCATGTTTTTTTGCTATCTAAAGCCCACACTCTCTGCAGTGTATTTATACCCTGAGGGTACTATAAATAAATAACTAAATAAATAGATTAGATATAGGTACACGCCTGGCCGGGATATACAAAGCAAAAGCAAAGTTGGTTGCGAAAACACCGCAGCGAAGGGAGCCCAGATCAGCACGTTATGAAGAAGTTTACCGAGCGCGGACGCTTGCCAAGATAGAAGCTACCGCAGCCGCTGCCTGTGTGCATATTCTTTGCAAAACCAAGCCAAACATACATTTCGCTAGCAAAAACTAAGTTTAGCAATATTAAACCCGACCCAACTTTCTTATGAATATGGTCACGTGGTCGTGACGTTGAAGAAGGCAGCAGTTCACAGGTTAAAGACGAAACTCTTTATTGGGGCAAATTTATGCCCGGTAAATGAAAAGTCAAGGTACTAGGAATCCACACTGTAGACTGATAGCGGCGAACAGACCGTTGGTCGTCGGTAATCTGAGCTGCGGTGTGGTGCCCCGGTATTTATGCATGCGGCCTCGAACATTCGAGCCTTATCGCTGGGGCTCGCGTGAGCTCTCGAATAAACTTGGG
>JALIZH010017355.1:20000-48032 GCA_030522465.1 Rhipicephalus appendiculatus | reverse complement strand
TCTTTTTCGGCGAGTGGTTCAAACTATTGGAGAAAATCGTCTGGTCGCAGTTTCTGTGCTGAATGATTCATATCCAAAAATTTCGCGGTCAACTCTCTATACCACCGTGGGTGAGACACTCCAGCACCACTAACTTTTTGCGATGAGGGTTTCCAAGATCCTGATCGGCCATCACAAAAAGCAGCGAATGGGCGCCGCCTTAACGTGTCTCCAGCACTACCATGATGAAGGAAAAGATATTTTGAGCAGAATAGTCACAGAGGATGAGACATGGGCTCGTTTTGAAACTGAAAAAACGAAAGCGCAATCCAAACAGTGCAGGCATTCTGATTCCCCGAGAGTAAAAGAAGTTCAAGTGTGCCTTCTTCAGCAAGACGCGTGTATCTACTGTGTTCTGGAACAGAAATGGTGTTCTCTTGGTGGAATTCATGGAACCTGGCACGATCATCACTGCAGCCTCGTACAGCGTGACTCTTTTAACGCCTACGAATGGAAATTCAGAACAAGCGAAGAAGAATATTGTCATCAGGAATTGTCCTTCTTCGTGACAATGAGTGGCCGCACGGTGCAGCTGCAAGAAGCTCCTGCAATGTTTTTGGATGCATAAGTTCTGCGCTGACCGATACGCAGACTCTTGCACGGTTGGTGGCAGCTCCCCAAAGGTATTACATGTCACGGTGGAGTGTGCCGCAAAATTATTCTCTCCCCTTCCAGTCATCCTGCGCCCCTTCCGCACCAAAGAGCTGTGGGACGATGCCCTCTGCGACGGCCCTCCCGAGGTCCGCCAGGCCTTGGTTCAACGGGCCCGGGTGGTCGCCGAGATCGTCATACAGGGAACCCGGACTTGGGTTCCCTCGCACGTTCTTGGTTTATATAATTCTTTTTAACAAAATGTTTTCTCTCTCTCTCTCTGGTGGGAGGAGTTCGGTCACCCTCCATGCAGCCCGGACTTCGCTGCAACTAATTACCATTTTTTTTGCTCACATGAAACGCAGTCTAGGAGGACAAGAGTTTCACTCAGAGAACTAGCCGCAGACCGGTACAGAACTGGTTGAAAACGCACGCGGCTGTCTTCTACGATGAGGGCGCAGGAAAGTTGGTGCCCCGCTACGTCAAATGCCGAAACAGCGACTATGATGAGAAATGGCCGCTATATGCACTTAAATGTTCCAAATAAAGCAGTTTTAATTTTCACTCTGGTTTTTACATTGCGACTGATCGTATCTTGAAAAAATTGGCCGCGTATCTGCGTGCTTCGCTGCAAATGTCGTCGAAAGACGATAGTCTTGTGCCGGCCGTACTACTATGTTTTGCCTTGCCTGAGACAGCCTAAAAAACACTAGGGTCTTTAGAATTGCGTACCTATGTATTTTCTAATAAAGAACACACGTCCTGACGCTTACATATTAATGTTGTGCCTCAGGAATGCGTAGTATTTGCTTTTTGATCGAATATGTTCACAAATATGAACGCGAACACCAGTTCAAGATGGCTGGGCGTTCAGAAAGAAGTTAAACTTTGGCCTAGAAGCTGAATCGGGTTACCGACAGACAAACAGACAGGACAGACATACAGACCAAAATTGGTGCGTTTAAGTATCCCAAGAAAGACTGTCGTCTTTAAAAAAATACACCATCTCCCGCTAAAGGGAACCATGTGTAGATGTGAAGCAGCGGGCGCTAACGCTTACACTGGCGGCGGCGTTGACGCTGGCGCTCATCGCAGCGTTGCGCAGGAGAGAAAACTGGGGAGGCGCAAAGCAGGCAGTGATGGAGCGGTGTTTCCTACTGGAACATGCCAATCGCTGCTAATGGGCAATGAGAGACAGAAGACTCCGACTGGACACAGAGACCCGCACTCCACTTTTAGTTAACGCGCACGCTGCGAATTTTTATTGTTCAACAACGCACAGGAGAAATCTCCCACCGGCACCACCTTGGAGGTCAAGATCCATTGCTATATATACGGGATGGTCAGTGAACGGTTGTGCAGCGCGAGCAGTCGGTTTTTTCAACCAAGAAACTCGCTAGCAAACGCTGCCTGCGTCGGCGTCGCGAGGCGAGAGAGGGAGGAGCGTAGGAGAGGAGAGAGAGGGGGTGACACGCATGCGCAGTGGGAGTGTGAACGCCGTGGGCAGGGATGCGTAGAGGAGAGAGGGGGGGAGCGTAGGAGAGGAGAGAGAGGGGGGGACGCGCATGCGCAGGGGGAGTTAGACGCCGCGGGCAGGGATGGAGAGAGGGGGGAGTGTAAGAGGGGGAGAGAGGAAGGGAGGCGCATGCGCAGTGTGGGTGTGGTTGCCGCGGGGAGGGATGCCTAGAGGAGAGAGAGGGGGGAGAGGAGGTTTTTTATTTTTATTTTTTTTTAACTGTTAGCGCATGCGCAGTAAGGGTGGGCACGCGGCACACCACCACCACCACCACCACCACCACCACCGGATTAAGCTTCGCCATAAGATGCTTCACATCTAAAAATTGAGACGCCCTCCCCAATCAGGCAAGCGAAGCTTGCCCCGTGCATTACCTACTCGGTGCATTACCTACTCGGTCTCTTTCTTTCTTTCTTTCTTTCTTTCTTTCTTTCTTTCTTTCTTTCTTTCTTTCTTTCTTTCTTTCTTTCTTTCTTTCTTTCTTTCTTTCTTTCTTTCTTTCTTTCTTTGTCATTGAGCAATGCTCGCTTTTACCTTGGCGTTCAGATTTACTAGAGGTAGCGGGTGTCGCCGGAACGCTGTTTTCGGGCTAAATCGGCGTGTCGTCTTTCGTGCGCTTTCCAGCGTCCCTCAAACATTAGAATGGTCCAACGAAAGGACCATCACGCGATCATGGAAACGCTGGTTAGGAGCTCAATTTTGTCGTAGTCGGAATTTTCCTGAAGTGTGCAATTGCATTGTGCGGCTGATCGCTTTTTGCCCGCCAACACGAAATCTTTCGATGAAGCGCCCACTGCAAGTATCCATGTACATCAGTTCACTTCCCAATTAGGCAGAGAGAGAGAGAGAGAGAGGCATAGGAAAGGCCGGGAGGTTAACCAGGTTATAGCCGGTTTGCTACCCTACACGGGGGGGAGGGGGGAAAGGGGAGGAAAAGAAGAGAGAAAGCAAGAAGGAAAGAGAAAACAAGTGATGCGCGCACACACATGTCAGCGTTCACCACGCACACTTAGACAGTCACAACTGGTCCCAAGTGTTCGAGACCAGTTCCTCTGCGGTTGTCTAAGAGAGAGAGAGAGAGAAACGAAGAGGAAAGGCAGGGAGGTTAACCAAGCTTTGGCTCGGTTGGCTACCCTACACGTGGGGTGGGGAAAGGGGGAGTAATAGAAAGGAAAGGATAGAGAAGAAAGAAGAAGATTGAGAAAGAGATGGCTGCACAGTTAGCTTGACACTACACAACACGAACTCGCGGTGTTCGTTCACAGGCGCTCGTGAAGTCCGGTGGTCCTCAAGAAGCACAAGAGTGCTTTCGTGGCCTTGCGCATATGCGAAACCGTAGGCCAAGGTCCCAGGATCTTCTTTTCGGTCAGTGGTCTTGGATCCAGGTGACGGAGCTTGGCTTCCAATACACGTCGTTGAGCCTTGTATGATGGGCAGTGGCATAGAATGTGCTCCAGCGTCTCCTCGCAGGCGCAAAAGTCGCATGCCGCACTGCTGGCCATTCCAATGAGACACGAATACGCATTCGTGAACGCCACGCCCAACCACATGCGACACAGTAAGGTTGCATCGCGTCGTGAGAGCTCGGATGGCAAACGAAGTTGCAAATTTGGGTCAATCGAATACAGGCGTGCGTTGGAAAAACCCTGCGTATTCCATTGTAGAAGCGTGATACGGCGAGCAAGTGATTGCAGTCGCCGCGCGGCGTCCGTTCTCAGGAATGGTATGGGTGTCCGAAGGTCTTGGTCATGCGCCGATCGTGCAGCTTCATCCGCGCGGTCATTGCCGACAACTCCGCAATGACTCGGCAACCACTGAAATATAATATCATGTCCTCCTTCGAGCGCTTGGTGGTAGTCGTGCCTTATCTCATACACCAACTGTTCATGTAATCCGTGCCGTAAAGCAAAGCGTAGTGTTTGTAAGGCTGACCTCGAGTCGCAAAAGACGGCCCATTGATTAGGTGGCTGCTGTAGAATGTACTTGACCGCACCTTGAAGCGCTGCGAGTTCCGCTGCTGTCGACGTCGTGATGTGAGAAAACTTGAACCGCAACAATACGTTATCAGATGCGGTTGTCTAAAATGTTCAAAAAAGGCTTGCAAGGACTGGCTCCAAGGAATCCAGAACTTGCAGTGCGCATTGAGCTGATGGAGTTGTCATGCCGTTGAGGAGAGTGCGCATCGTGGTCATGAGAGACTTCAACAAAGCGAGGACTTGTCGGTTTTCGTCATGGAAACCATCTGTGGAATTAGGCAGGCATGGACAAGTGGCCTAGTGATTAAGCCACTCGATTTCGTACCCCCAGTTCCGAGAGGAAACTTATTCAGGTTTAATTATTATTTCTTTGGTGCGTGCCAGCTGTGGGTGAGGAGGGATTTGGGTGGAACGCGTCACGCGTTTTCTTCAGAGGTGGAGGGTTTTTTGGATCACCACCGCCAAAACCATCTTCTCATGTCAGTCAATACAAGCTTCGCTTGGAAAGACACAATGTATTTAGAGTACGATGTAATGTACTATGGCATAGCGGGAAGCCGTCCCGAGCTAGGGAACTGGATTTGACGTGTGTAGAACAAACTGTGAACGCTTTACTCCCGTATTCATAAACGCTCCTTGACTTGAACTTGACTTACCACCGCCTCAAGGCAGCGCGTTTGAAACGCGTTTGTGCTGCATTGAAGGCGGTGGCAAGTCAAGTTCAAGTCAAGGAGCGTTTCTGAATACGGGGGGTTAGAGCATGATAACACTCTACCTGGGAGAGCGCTTAGCCGTCCCGATTTCTTGCTGGGACATACAAGATTACTTGACTCCAGTGTCCCTAAGGAGCCGAATATACAATGGAACGCAGAGTTATAGGTCATCCCGGAAAGCCTGCTCGGTTGATATGGTTACATTGCGGAGCTCGGCTGCCCATCCAAATGGCTTTACTAGTAACCTATGCAATACAATGTACAGCGCAAAATAAATTCAGCCGCCATTTTATATTTTAAGCGAACGACTACAAGATCGGGAAAATGCCCTGAATGGTGCCGTTTAATTGTCTGCTGCGAATTCCTCACCAGCAATGGGCAGTTTTAACCAAAAGAAGTACTTATAGCCAATAAAAAAATTCACCGATGATTACGATACTGCCTAATGCGAATTCTGAGCGCAGCTTGATGTTGTGGCAACGCCAACTGCGTTTGAAGTTTTGTCTATCCGCAGTTGTACCAATGTACTATTCATTACATTTTGCCACAGAAACTACCAGCACTCGAGTGCTATGCGCACACCACTCTGTGCACTCCAGGCGCTTCGAACCAAGCGAAACACTGACAGCCCCGTTACGACCAAGGAGGTTAAAAAAAGTTCCGCCATATCCAGGAAGTGAATGATGATAAGTGGGCGAAGATCCGGAGATTAAATGTGGTAAACCGTGAATCCTCCGTACGTTTTGCCCACTCGATCATGCGAAGACGTGACACAATCACGTGGTTGATGTGATTGTATACAGTATATACAGAATGTTTTATTATGCACATATTGATACAGTATATACACAATGTTTTATTATTCACATATGGGTAGATGATGTTGTTTTGTCCAAGAGCTCTTTTATTATTTTACGGACCACAAGGAGGGGGTTCCCCTGATTTTAGTCATATATGACTAAGCTCAGGGTAACGTTTCCCGTTGAGTATATTGGCCTTGTGGTCCGTAAAGTATAAAGCCAAGGGATCTTGAATTGGATGTAGTGTAAAGTTCGAGAATGCAATGTCTATACAAGTTCCCCTGATAGTGGTGGGACGTTTGTAGTCATATGAAATGCACCGGAGAGCGTAACGGGACACCATGTGTTGGACTAGCCAGTCATCGTTCAGGATGTCCACGTTAATGTCTCCGGCGAGTACGAAAGGGTCGTGTTTGTATTCAGTTTCGTAGTGCAGCATCGCCTTGTCGATGTACTTGACGATGTTTCCCTTGGACAGGTTAGATGCCAGATACAGAGTCATGATGACGATTCCGTTTGGGAGCTTCACAGCGGCATGCTCCCCGTTGTGGCTCTGGTTGGTGAGCGGTAAATGGAAATCCTCCGCTGTGTCTGGCAGCTTGACGTAGATCCCAACACCGCCCGCCAGACGCTCTGCTTCTTCGGTCTGTCGCGACAGCCCGCGCCGCCGACGCTTCGCGGGCCCTCGCCGCATCTGGATCTTGTTGCCGGCGCTGACGTCTCTCTTCGGCTTCGCGGGCCCTCAGCTCTGCGTCGGCTTGACGGCGAGCCCGTTTCACTTCGGCTTCGCGAGCTCTCACCTCCAGGTCTTGACGGCGAGCCGCGCTGCAGCCGCTTTGCGAGCCCTCCTCTCCGCCACCGCCTTGTCTTCTTCGTTGTTCATAGCAGTAGTAGAGTGTAGCAGTAGTAGCAGTATCGAAGCGCCATGCAAATCAAATGAGAGCATAGCTGCGCCGCTAGCGGGAGCGGTGAGTACTATCGTGGCTGCACCGGGGGAGTGGTGTACAAGGCGCGACCTTAAGGAGCTTCGCCCCTAAAAGAGAATGTGTGGTCTGGAACGCGCTTATTCTTCATCGCCATCAGCGTCATCGTCTTCGTCATGGCGTATAATGGTTACCTTGCATGCGCTGTGCCGTGATGACAGCGTCATCGTCATCGCACTAGCGTGGCTACACCGGGAGACACCGGGGGAGTGATGTACAAGCCTCGACCTTAAGGAGCTTCGCCCCTAAAATTACTGGAGTGGGAGCTCCCGCAATGCATAGCCAGCAAAAGTGAAGCCGGCTTTTGCCCACCAAAGATCTCGGGATTATGCGCTTTTCTGGTGGTGCCCACATAGAGATCAAGTGGCTTTGACCAGTTGGCGTGAATGCTACGTTAATTATAAAACAAAAGATAGTTGTTCCCGACGAAATAACACATCGAGACGAGTATTGGTGACTTGACCCCAATAAAATTTGCCTACAATTCGTTACGACGACCGAAGCCAGCCGCAGTGCACGCGCCAGCCCTGCATGCGTACGAGCTCCGACCGAGGGGCCAGCCCACGTGACGGAGGAAGTAAGCGAGGTTAGAGGCCTCATTCGCTCTATAGGTTACGCTGCTGACGCCAGCCAACGGCGACGCCGCTCAACACAGGAACGGAAGGCTAAGAGCTGGGCTCAATAATTAGTGAATGAGTGAATGAATGAATGAATGAATGAATGAATGAATGAATGAAAAATCCGCTCGGAATCTTCTTTGGGATCTGTCTAACTGATGCGTAAGCGTAAGTCAAGATTGTGGCCGACAGATGGAAACACAGAAAGCGGATAGGTTGAACGAGCAGGAGAAAGTGCATCAAACAGGCTGGCCGACGATTCGATAGGAGGACCTATCTCTGTCAAAGGTGCCTTGTCATCCTTGGCGTGTTAGTTTGAAGGAGGTATGCGTAGAGTCGTATATTGTAGGTTGCGTCCTTCCTTAGAACGCTGTTTTCGGGTGGCATTGGCATGGCGTTCTTCATATTCTTTCCAACGTTCGTCCGCGTCTGGAACGACCCCACAGAAGGCACATCCCGCGACCACTGAAACGCGAGTTTGATATTGAATTTTAAAAAAGCATAAATTTTTCTGGGGTGTTCGATCCTCCATGCCGGCTTTACGTCATGTCCTGGAGAGTGCTTTCAAATGCGTACGAATTTCTATGCCGACTCAACGAGAAAATTGTCCGTCCGTCCGTCCCTCTGTTACGTAATACGATCAACGCTGTAAAGAAATGAAAGTATAAAACATTAATTTCAATGGCGTTGCTCAGTTCGAGCAGAGGCGTTGAAACTCAATATGTGCACTCAATAACTGACGTTGCACCGCGGCACTCATCTACTGTTCCACTACGGTCCACCAACACTCAGACAGACAGATGAACTTTATTTGCGTCTTCCCCATCTCCCGCTAAAGGGAACCACGTGTGGATGCGAAGCAGCGGGGAGATAATTAGTTTGAGCGGGAGGAACGTCGCCGCTCTCGTTTCACGGCAGCGGTCCGGGTGCTCATCTCGGCGCTGCACAGGAGAGATAACGAGGCGCGCGCGCTGCGTCATTTTCATACCGCGGAACTACCGTGGCGCCTCCAGCGGAGTATGGAGCATTCGCACCACCTGTCGTGCGCGCCGCTCCGTAGAGGATTTCTATAGGAGAGGACGGGGGGGGACCGTAGGAGAGGAGAGAGAGGGGAAGGGGACGTGCATAAGCTGTGGGGGTGTGGGACGTGGGAGCCGCTCCGTAGAGTAGAGGATTCCCCACGTGTGATAGGTTGTACTATAAAATATGTGTTTCCGTTGCTAATAAAGTCAGTTGTGAGACAGCGCTGGTGTTCGTGTCCCTCCTTTTCCTCTGTCTTCGTCGATATAGGTTGAAAACCACTCATCATGTTTAACCGTAGAGTATTCCTAGAGGAGAGAGGGGGAGAGGACGCGCATGCGCTGTGGGGATGTGGGACGCGGGCGCCGCTCCGTAGAGTAGATGATTCCTAGAGTAGATAAAGGGGGGTGAGCGTAGGAGAGGATAGGGGGGAGGGGACGCGCATGCGCTGTGGGGGGGTGTGGGTAGCGGGAAGGAGGGACGGACTAAGCCCCCCTCCAAACACATGCAAGCAAGATCAAGGAATGGGGTCAACCTGGGCGACAGACACCACCTGCCTAGCCATTGCTAAGCAGCCTCTCTGTGCTCTCGGCCATGACTCTGATGACTGTGGTAGTGGTTGACGGCCTTCATATTACTTCAGTGTTCTGGTTCGCATAATGGGTGCTTCCCTACTTCATGAAAGTGGCCGGACGCGGGACGCGGGAGGGACACGGGAGGGACGGACATACCCCCCGAGCATAAGATGCTTCGCATCTAAAACAAGTTGCGCGGCGCAAAAACAGTTCGCGTTCATAAACAACAGTAAACTTTATCGAAAACCATGTTTGTACATATATAAGAATAGGGACCCACTTGAGATTAGTTAGGGCTGCTCACAGAACATGGATAGTCATACTCAGAAACGTAAACGTGATGATGAAGACGATAAGCAGCCGGGCAAGGATGCGGAACGCAAAGCGAAAGCAGCGGCAGCAAGACGAGCGTGGCAACAGAATCCTGCGGTTAAGGCACGACGAGCGGAGCTGCAACGGCTACGCCGATGGGATCCTGCCGTACGTGCTAGAGCGGCCGAATCTAAGCGCCGACGCCGCTAACAATTTTAAAACGTACATAGTCGTCTGCGTCCCATTTCTAAGGAGCTTCCCTTGTCGGTTGTATTCGTACACGGATCAACTGCTTGTTTTAGGTGAGTGTTCAGTCCTTTTGACGATTAAGAGCAGTATATATACTCTACCTCGAGCATTTAGAACTGTGAACGCTTTACAGCAGCAAGTGCACTCTCCAACGGGAGAGCAATAAGTCGTCCCGTTTCCTTGACCGAGCACCTTCATATACACTGCTCATGGAGCCAGGACTACAGTTGTACGCAGAGCTTACGTGATCCCGAAAAGCCTTCTTGCTCGATCTGGTTGTATTGGAGAGCTCAGCAGCCCGTTCAAATAGCTTTACTTGTAACCTATACAACAAAAAGCTCAGAGAAAAACGCTTTACGTTTAATTTTTATCCTTTAAGCTAACGACTACAAGGTAAAGAAAACGCCTGGAATAGTGCCATTCAAATGTCTGCTACGAATTCTTCACCAAGCAAGGTGCAGGTTTGACAAAAGGAAGTACTGAGAGCCATGTTAGAGCGTACTAGAACTTCTAGTACACTGTAGCCATGCTGATAGCCATTCGCAAATAACTTAAGCCAATACGCCACCTAGCGGAGAGCGCGGAAAACAGACTATTGAGGTCATGGCCTCCGAGATTGTACACCGGCAGGACTGCCGGCGCGCAATCTCGGAGGCCATGTCGAGGTCTTTTGCAGGAGACGAGATTCACTTTCGCACGTGCGGTAGCGGTACTGGCGAATGGATTCATCGTCAGAAAAAAAAAAGACGGCAGATCCCACGCACTGTGGCAATCGATGTAATGCGAAGCAGCCAGGAAGGAGCAGATCATGCTTTACATAATTTGCATGTCATGTTTTACATGTTAGGACCTATCATTTATGTTCGTCATACAGTCACGTCGCGCAATACTAATTTTGGTGTATATCCAGCTAGCGAACTGGACGCAAGCGCACCATGAGCGTGGCATGTAAATGGCGTTGTAGATGACATGCATGCAAAGATTTTCATGTTGCCACCTGCCACTTATGTTCATTATACAGTCATGTCACTCAATACCAAATATGGTGTATATCAAGCTAACGAAACGGCCGCGAGCGCGCCATGAGCGTGGAATGCAAGTCATGTCGCTCATGACATGTCATGATTTCCATATTACCACTTGTCATTTATGTTCGTCATAGAGTCATGTCACTCAATACCAAATTTGGTGTATCTCAAGCTAACGAAACGGCCGCGAGCACGCCATGAGCGTGGCATGCAAGTCATGTCGCACATGACAAGTCATGATTTTCATATTACCAGTTGTCATTTATGTTCTTCATACAGTCATGTCACTCAATACCAAATTTGGTGTATATCAAGCAAACGAAACGGCCACGAGCGCTCCATGAGCGTGGCATGCAAGTCATGTCGCACATGACAAGTCATGATTTTCATATTACCACTAGTCATTTATGTTCCTCATACAGTCACGTCACTCAATACCAAGTTTGGTGTATATCAAGCTAACGAAACGGCCGCGAGCACGCCATGAGCGTGGCATGCAAGTCATGTCGCACATGACAAGTCATGATTTCCATATTACCACTTGTCATTTATGTTCGTCATACAGTCGCGTCACTCAATACCAAGTTTGGTGTATATCAAGCTAACGAAACGGCCGCGAGCGCGCCATGAGCGTGGCATGTACATCATGTTGTTCACGACATGTACGTCATTATTTGCATATTAACACCTGTCATTTATGTTCGTCATACAGTCATGTCACTCAGTACCAAATTTGGTGTATATCAAGCAAACGAAACGGCCGCGAGCGCGCCATGAGCGTGGCATATAAATCATACTTTTCATGATAAGTTAGTCATGATTTTCATCATATGACCAGCCATTTATGTTCGTCATACGGTCATGTTATGCCATACCAAATTTGGTATAAATCCCATTAACGATACGGCGAGGAGAGCACAATGTCGTAGGCGGCTAGATAGATAGACAGATAGCTAGATACGCTCAAACTCGCCGAAGTTCGCTAAGAAATGCCTCGCATTTAAAAAATGCGCTGATAAGCAGTTTTTCTGCATTTTGTAAAGCACGTCGGCGAGGTGGAAAGATAGGACACGTGTTATCTTTTCCTAACTTTTCGTTTTATAAGTAAACGGTGAAGAACGGCATAAATAAAGAACCTCCGTATCCGCCAAGCTACTCCGACAATGGTTGTTTGTTCTCGAGACTTCAGGAACAAGTAATACGTCGCTGTGCTAAAAACTTGTTGCACTTTTTAAACGACATCAACAAATCGTATGGATGAACAAATCTATGTATCAGCTGGAATGAACGGGAATCGGTCTGTGCCCAAACGACTCGAGCTATGAGCGACTCCGTAGTGGAGGACTCTGGGTAATCTCGACCAGCTGGGGTTCTGATATCGCACAGTATACGCGGGCATCCAGTCTGTACACGGACATCCAGCCTCCAAGACGGAAAGCACTTGGATTAAAAATAATAATGTCCGTGTTTTTACGTCCCAAAACCACGATATTATTATGAGGGACGCCGTAGTAGAGGGCTCCGGAAATGTCGACCATCTTTTGTTCTTTAACGTGCACTGACATCGCACAGTACAATGCGCCCGCCACTACTGGGATTGAACCCTCGTCTTTCGGGAAAGTAGCCAAGGACCGTAACCACTGCGTCACAGCGGCGTACAAAATTGAAATCTTCGCTGTTGTTGTCAGTGTGCTTTCTGCGTGGCGACAATGGCTCGTGCATGAACTGGGGATAGCGTCGAGGCAAGATATTATTACGATGCTAAATGACGTATAGTAGCATTGTGCCTTGCTCTTCAGACGCTGTGTGCTCGATTTCCTTCACTTAGGGGCACGCGAACGCGGTATAACCAGGCCGATGTCCCATGGTAAGGTTTAGGGAGCTACGAAAGGGTCAATTTGCAATTGTCCATTACACTGCGGTAACAGGAGATAAGAAGAATAATATTTCGGGCGCCACAATTCCACTCACGTATGCGGATCAGCAGTGTTGTACGGAACGGCGTTCCAAGGAACGACGTTCCAGGAACTAGTTCCTTTTGGCAGGAACGGAGGAACGCCACCGTTCCATTCGGGATCGGTGGAACTGTAACGATAACTCGTTACGTTTAAGCAGGAACGGTAGAGGGAACGGCGTTCCTTCTGTAAACGTTCCACGGCATTCAACAGGCGCACGCACGCAGCAAATCATGCAGAACAGCGCATACGGGCGACCGTGTGAGGCGCGAAAATGTAGCATTCGCCTATCACGTGAGTGAGTGAGTACCATGCATCCTGGTTTTTACTTCAAAGCGCCCACCGGCGGCGCAGGGAAGCGAAAGACGACGAGACTGAACACGTGCGGGAGGAACAGTTGATTTTTGACACTCTCATGTTTCAGTTAATGGTATCTATTGACAAGCTTAGGCAGTTTATTGGTTAGTGCTATAAATTGAATAGAGAGGTCTAATTAGGTTATGCTCGAGGTTTCCATGTGTCGTAGAAAGAAAATTATCATCATCATGAACCGGTGCGCACTCCCCTAGTCATCGCCATCCGCTTCTGCTTCTCTCCCAGAGCACGGGCGCTGATTTGTCCGGCGCGGGATGCAATAACTCTGATCGGGCGAGAGAACGAGTACAGAGAGAGCGAGAGGAAGGGATATAGAGAAAGAGATGAATTCTTGGCTATAAAAAGTTTTCGGCGAAGGCGAGATTCCACACCGCCTATCCACGATCTGAAGGCGAGCGTCGTAACCACTCGGCTATCTAGTTTTTTTTTTTCTTTCATGGTATTCAACATGGGCATGACACTTTGAAGCAATTCAATACAGACAGGAAACTAATATGTTCATTTTGCTCGTATCGCGACCCAACGACAAACACTGAGTACTGAAGAATTCGCATTTATCTCTAGATCGAATACATCAAATAATTGTCATTTCCCATTCTACACTAGAACGGCGGTAAGGATAAACACCGCACCAATACAATATACCATTCTGGCTGTATTTCCATTTGCTCGTATACATCTCTTAGCTGAGTGGCCATATACTAATGAAGTAGGATGTTGAGGAAATTACTGGCTACGCGTCTTTCGGCAACATGCGGGCACGCTAGAAGAGTATAGCATATCTTTGTGTAGTAAAGTATATGAAGGGGGGTGGGAAGAAGAAGTGATGGTGAGGAGGAGCGAAAGGAGGAGGGGAAAAACGAGTGTATAGAGACAGAGAAAAAAAAAATGGAAGGCCAGCGAACGTACACATAGAGACAGAGAGAGATATAGATAGTGAAAAATATATACAGAAAAAGAAACAAATAAGAGAACGAAAGGCAAGAAAGAAAGCAAAAGATAAAAAGACACAGGACGAAATATACAGAAAAATGTTCGCTGACTGTGAACCGGGGACTTTACTCCGGGGCAAAATGTGTATCCTGAACCATTATTTTCTTCTCACACTGAAATATTGAATCAGCACTCATTAAACGCCTAAGTACTGTCCCTCTCGATGCGATTTCCTGTGCAAGAAATTCAGTTATGCTGGCGCACTGGTCAAGATTTCTATTTGAAAATGTTAAGAGCAGCATCCTGACTGCACCTTTGAAGACCAACGTTGAAAAGTTCTACATGTGTTGGACTTGAAATAGATGAGCACGAAAGTTGCAGTTACATGTATGTAGTGAGGCTGGTGTTCTCGAAAAAATTTGTCTAGGAGCGTTTATTTAGATTTCTTTACTTATGCATAATTTGCTGTCGACAATGTTAAATTCGTTTGATATATGTAGCTAGATGGGAGCTTTAAATTGCTCACTTTATTCTGCCTCAGGATTATTCGACACCATATATTTATTAAAAAGGGAATTGTAACGTTAATGTAACGACACGTTCCAATTTTGGAAATGTAATTGTAACGAGTTCCTTCTGCATTTGAGGAACTTGTAGCGGGAACTCGTTCCGAAATTATGAAGGAACGAGGAACGAGCTTTCGTTCCTGTTTTAGAGGAACGTGTACAACACTGAATTCAGCTGAAACACACACTCGCACAGGCAAATCAATAAGGCTCTCCACAATACTAATAATTAACAAGTTTCCTGCCATCATTTTTCTAGGAGGTATAGTAGTCATAGTTTCTTTCCGCCCCTTCCTCTAGCCTCGCCAAATATGCATCATCAAGCCCTTTTATTTCGCTCGGTGCACCGTCACCGCCTCATCCTTTGAATTTGAATACAAGGATGTGACGAAGAAATAGGCAGACTAAGTCGTTGCAAAATGCTGACGGGCCGCCGTGATGCTCTCGGCAATCAACATGACATAAGCGAAGCCCACCAGCGACTGTTGACTGCTTTAGCCCATTTAACTACAAAACACTGCCGAAAAGTTTGTCTGCCTCACTGATTGACGCAGCCTGACAGCGCAGCAACACTTACCTAACAGTGGATTACAACGGCTGACACGCGTTTGCACTTCGCTACAAAGCCAGCAGTTCAGGTGTAATGGCGATTGGAGATCGCATGCTCTGTAAAAACACTTCGCATTCGCACCGGGATTTCTTGTGCGTCCGAATTGGCGCTAGACGTTTACCCAAACTGTACAAGAACATTTAATTTATCGTCGACTTTGTCCTTCTCGACAAGCAAAATGAGACATACGGCAGCAAGGACACTATCACCTTCGATAAAACACCGAGTTTTGACGCCACAATCTATAAAGCGCAGTACAGTGGCGTAGCCAGGGGGTGGCAAACCAGCGGAATTTTTTTTTTCGCCATGGCATACACAGCGAAAAATGACCATTTCAAGGAGGTGCCCCCCCCCCCCCCTCGAAATTAAGAAGGTGCCCCCCCCCCCCCCCCCCCCGAAAAAAATTTCTGGCTACACCCCTGGCGCAGTATTTCCAACAGCAACAATCCTCACATGTACGTACCGCCTTACAGCCGCCATCTTTGGTAGTGTTGCCTAACTTCGCAGCTGCCCCTGCATTTCGTTTTAGGTGCGAATAGAAACGGGCGAATGAATGAATGAATTAATCAAACATGCATGTGGAATCTTCTTCGGGATTTCTGGAACTGATGCGCAAGCGCGGAGGTCTGTTGTTGGTTGCGGCCTTCCTTAGGACAGTGTTTTCAGGCGGCACTGGCATGGCGTGTTTCTTATTCTTTGCCATGTTCGTCATCGCCTGGAACGACCCCACAGAAGGGCACATGCCACGACCGCTGAAACGCGAGTTTGGTATTGGATTTTCGTAAAGTATAAATTTTTCTGATGTTTACAAACCTCCATGTCAGCTTTACGTCTTATCCTATAAAGAGGGCTTTTAAATGCGTGACAATTTTCGTAGCAATCCAACGAGAAACTCTGTAACGCAAGACGATCATCGCTATAAAGAAATGAATCTAATAAAATACTGATTTTCATTGCGTTGCTGGGTTCAAAACAGGGCTTTGAACCTTAATATATGCACTGGTCATTAACTGCCGTTTCTTAGCGGCACTCAGTCATTCTTCCATGACACTCCAGCAACACTTCTCGTTTGAGCGATTTTGCATCCTATCTCACCTATTACCATCCTGACGATTTTGTATCATCTATCGCCTATCATCGTAATCATGGCGATTTTGCGTCAGTTAGCAAATCCGGGCACAACCGGATTTGAAACGAGTGGTTTGCTAGCCTACAGCAGGGGGGATGCGAAATGTCAAAGGAAGTTGGAAGGAAGAGATGAAAGGCAGGCTTCCCCAAACAAAGAAAGAAAAGTTAAAGTAAGCAACGGGATCATTAAAGTCTGTCAAATGGCGCACTGCCGGGTAAAAAATTGAATAAGGCCTGAATAAAACCCACACATCCTTCCGACACCAGACTAACAAGCGATCCGCACGACGCACTGACTGACCATGATTGCGCAGAAATGTTTAACAAAGCATTTGCATTTGTCTTCACTACTGAACTTGACACGCCGTCACAGTCGCCATTAAACTTCCATGCCAGCGGTCACCTTCTTCGAAGGCATTTGATCTATAATTCACAAATTAAATGTTTCTTCATCCGCTGGTATGGATTCCAGCAACTCTAAACTCCTCAAAAATGTGCAATCGACTTGTGCAGCATACTTACGTCTCGTCTTTTCACAGTCACTCACCTCAGGAATCATGCCGGCTGATTGGAAAATGGGAAAGGTCGTTCCAGTCTACAAATCAGGTAAAAGAAACTCACCCTTGAACTACCACCTCACTTGATTAACTAGCGTGCCTTGCAAAATCATGAAACACGCCATCTACTCACAAATCACCAAATGTTTGGGCCCCAACGAATTTTTCCATCCTTCTCAGCACAGTTTTCGTAAGGGCCTCTCTTGCGAAACCCGATGACCGCAATTCGTCCATGACCTGCAGACTAGTCTCGATTGCAATATCCAAATCGACTCAATCTTTCTTGATTTCGCAATAGCTTTTGACAAGGTTCCTCACCAGCGTTTGTTACTAAAACTTTCAAAGCTGAACTTACATCCTAACATCCTAAAATGGCTTGAAGAGTTCCTAACTAACCACTCTCAATCGGTCCATGTTAATGGCTATCTGTCTAAAGCCCTCCCAGTCACCTCACGAGTCCCACAAGGGTCTGTTTATGGTCCTCTCGTATTCCTAATATATCTTGACGACCTACCATTGCATGTTTCCTGTAACGTTCGCATGTTCCCTGACGATTGTGTAATCCACCGTACTAATACTGATCTTCATGACCATTACATCCTTCAGAGCGACCTTAACGATATACTAAATTGGTATAACGTTTGGCTAATGACTCTCAACCCCACTAAATGTAAACTAGTGTCCTTCTCCCGTCGTCACAATCCCTCTCGCTTTCGCTATTCTATTTCAAATTCATCGATCGAATTAGTAGACTCGTATAAATATCTAGGAGTCACTCTTTCCTCTCATTTATCATGGCGCGCCCATATTGCTAACATCATTTCAGCATCGAACAAAACGCTCGGTTTTCTTTAACGCCACCTCCGCATTACCCCACCTCATGTTAAATTACTCGCATATAAATCACTTATAAGACCAAAACTAGAATACGCATCTGCCACCTGAAGCCCGCACCAAGCATATTTTATCACTGTATTGGAAGCCGCTCAAAATCGGGCCACCCTATTCATTCATTATTCATATTCATATGACATCAGCATTTCACCCTTGAAAGCTGAATCCGGTCTATCACTTCTTTCTTATCATCGCTGCATTGCCAGCCTTACCGTTTATCATAAGTTCTTCTATTCTTCTCTCGATCAAGCGCCGTATGTCACAGCCGCATCACGCATTTCCCATCGCACCAGTCATCCATGCACTTCAAGTTGCCCGCCCGCCATCGCGTACCACTACGTTTTCTGCTTCATTATCTCTCAGAGCAGCTTCAGGCTGGAACGGCCTGCCCTATGACATCGTCAACATTGCCTCATCATGTACCTTCCAAGAACGCATCACTGATCATCTGCAATGTTAATTGGATCATTGCTGTTAAACTTTTATTTGTAATCCCGCCCCTTATGCACCCCCCCCCCCCCCCCCCAAAAAAAAAAGTGTTCCACACTCGCCGTAATGGCAACTGGCGGCGCTGACTGACACTCCCACGTTTAAATACACATATATACCTATATACTCTATAAAGTGGACGGAGGGATGACCACCACCGCAGCTAAGTGGTAGAGCATCCGACGCGTTATGCGAAGGTCACAGGTTCGGTCCGTGCCGGTGGCAAGTTATCTTTTCGTCCACTTTTCTTTCTTCACATTTACATTACAATTACCTCTAATAGCATCCCCCATACTTTCTTTGGCATCATTGTTTGTTAGTTCTATATTATACCCCCTGAATGAGGGCCTTTAAGGAAATAAAACTGAATCGAACTGAATCGACTTCCAATGAGACGACAGATGAGATCGGCATTTTAAGACTCTGTCGTGACAAGTGTCTCTGTCATAAAGGCGGGCCAACACAGCTGCCTGCAACAAACTGTGTGCGCTGTAGCGGGTACAGGTACGAAGAACGTGTTCGATGGCTTCCTCGCGGTCGTAGTGATTCCAAGTGGCACTGTCCTCCATGCCAATTCGGAAGGCAAAATATTTCATGCGAGTGACACCAAGCCACAGTCGGCAAAGTGTACCTTTGTCTCGAATTTTAAGGATATCTTTGTTTCGAGGTCGTTGTGAGCACAGAGAGTATCACGTGAGAGCGCGAGCTGCGCCTGCACTTCGTCTTTGCGGCGTTCGCATGAGTAAAAGAAAAACTAGAAGAAAAAAGAAGCCACCATCCGGCATTGTGATCGTGAATGTCCAGCTAAACTGTATCAAACGCCGCACATGCTGATAGGAGGGACGGGGGGACAGGGGGGGCATGTTTCATTATTACTTTAGAGTAATGGTAGCGATAATCGTTTCGCGTTCGCTGTGGTAGACCGTGATTGTTTCCGTGACCATTTTCACCAAGACGAATTTGTTCCTTTCGTCGAGAATTGTACTTCTGGTGTCTTTAATTTCCGTGGTCTACCCATGGCAGTCTTGGAATGAAATGAATGAGTTTCTAGACGATCATCCCTTTTATATACGAAAGCGGGAAACACACGTGGGGAGAAGGAAAGGCTGTTTGACGTCATTCGAAGCGCGTGTGTGAAGTGCAAAGCACCTGCAACCTAATCTTTACCTGGAACGCGTGGGAGGGTGTCCCCATTGTTCTCCGGTGCCTTATCATACGGCATGTGGTTTTGATGCTTGTTTTATGGTTTCCTTTACTGAAACGAGTACTGAGCTCTATGCTGTATGCCTGATTGCTAAGAAAGAAATGCTGTGTGCCACCCAGAGGTCAAAATTTAGTTGTGGCGTTTCAGTTGTGCACGCGTCTAGAGCGAACTTGTTTGTCGGCTCGTCTGTCCACTTCTCCGAATGCCTTTCCTCAGCGTCAGAGGTGAAAACTCAAGGTGCGCGCACATCTGCTAGCAGACTAGCGCGCAGGCGTTCGTTGGTGGTTGCTCCTTAGGGGCTACACTACATACAAGTGTAGCCCCTAACGCCGATATCACGCGACCAGGCCCTAGTCGTTGGCAGGTAAGACCGTGAAGGTACGACATGGTGAAAGAGGCTAGAGCAGCTCGGAATGCCGCTTTTCGTAACCGCCGTCTGGACGAAGCGGCTATGGATGAAGCTACGGCAGCGGCCACACGAGAGCAACATGGGGCCCTAATGCGACGCAAGCCTTCTGAAAAAACAGCATTGGTGGAGCGAGAGGTGGCGCATGCCGCGACAGCAGATCAGCAGAAATTTTAGCAGAAATTTCAATAGCAGATCAACAGAAGATCCAAATAGGCGTTTGCCTTCGCATGCTTCGAAAGTTCTAAGCACCATCCGTAATTTTCCTAACGCTAGCGTAGCTTTCGCTTGTGCCAGAATTTGCGAGTTCTATTGTCTACTTTACCCGGAAAATGTATGCGTTGAAACAGAGCAAACGCGGTCATCAACTGGCATTTTAGTCGGCACATGCGATGGCATGGCATCGAGGAACGCCGAAACTAGCAGAACAGTCGCCAACATTTTTTTTTTTTTTCGTATCTGGACCCCGTATAACCTCGCGGTGCTTGCTGTAATTTATTCCTTGTATATATCATTCCTCACACTGTCGTTTATGCAATAAATATCAGCTATTATTTAAGCATTTCCGGTGTACTTACTTTTGGCTATCACTCAGCAGTGAAACGCGGAGCTCTTCCTGTCCTCCGTATATAAAAGAAAGGGATTTATTACAAGGGAACAAAGAAATGGATAAGAGGACATATTCTGAAAAGAGATTACCGTCACTGCTGTCACTACGGAAAACGCGGAGCACAGTGGCTATAAATACAGGAGTTTCCGCGGTTGCGTGAGCGTTTCGGCAGTCTTCCTGGCTTGCGTAAATGCGAGTGATTTATTTCACATGAACAGAGAAGTAGAGGAGGGGAACGAGGAGGAAAGCACTCCTGGAGAAAGCTGCTACCGCAATGACTATAGTGAAATTAACACGCAGCGACCATTATTAGCAACATTTCCGTTGTTGCGCCTTCGTTTTGGCCTAGTGTGCAAATACAAGAACTTGGCAACCTTTCCGAGTTCCTGGCAACAAACAAACAAATTGAAACAAGCAAGATAGAGAGAAAGGAAAGAGCCAAGGTGGGATGTTAACGAGAGAAGCATCCGGTTGTTGTACCTATACACGCCGGGGGTAGGGGGGTTTGAAAGGCTGAAGGCAGGAGAGACGTGAACGGGCGAATTTTTCCACGCGACGAACAAAGAAGCAAGCAAACATACAAGCCAACAGGCAAGCAAGCAAGCAAACTAGGAAATGAACGAGGAGCCATTCGCTCGAGGGTAAAGCTTCTATTCCAGTCACTATTGTAAATATACGACGATATGGTTGTGTGAATATATCAGACAGGTGACTAATCAGCCGGTACGGAAAAAACAATTCAGCTAGATCCGCTTAGCGGACACTGATGAAACGGCGAAGCTGCTGACGTGCAGTGGGATTGAATAAAGAGGAGGGAAGTGGATCGAATGAAGTGGGGGGATGTTGGAATGAAGTGGGAATGAAGTGGGAATGAAGTGGGAATGAGTATGAAGTTCTTGAATGAAGTGGCAGGAGTGGCGGGAGCAGTAGTGGGCGTGAGTTGTGGGACTCGTGAGTAGTGGAACTGGTGGGATGTAGGGGCACACATCAGTAGTGGGAATTACCCACTTTCTGTGGGTAAATACCACTGCGATCTACGATCTACGACGGTCCCCGGACATGAAAGGTTCGACCAAGAACAGCTTCACCGTTAAAATATGAGCAGTGCTGTCGGTTTGTTCATGTTCGCAAAGCAATGATATGGTGCTATATGTTTTGCGCCTTTTCTTTTCTTTTTTACTGATTTTCTGTTGGGACTATATAGAATAAGTTTCCAACTGCTGCCTCTGTAATAGCGAACAACTAGGGTATCATGTTTCTTTTTTATTTCTGTTTTTTCTCCCCTAAAACACATGCTCTGGGAGAGCCCTTCTTTTAACGCACCACACGGACCGCGGATTGACGGAGGAAGCATTTTATTCATTGCTCAAGAGCCACGACTGGTTGGATCGACTCCGGGCTATCCAGAAGGCCCACGATGCGGCGGTGGGGATTGGCCTTCCGGTCACAACGTGGGAGCGATATGCACTCTTGCCCCTATAGAAACGGGGTGATGATTCTCCTGGACCCGAGTATAGTTTGCGACCTCCCCACCTCAGGCTCTTCACCATGCTCAGTGGGCAAGAAGAGAAAACTTTGAACTTCAAGTGTGTAGCGGATATCCTCTCCTCGATTTCGACCTGTTGACTCTCAACGACCGCGCAACTTTACACCTTCTGCCCTTGAAGCATCCAGATCAATCTGTCTTGCCATTGGAAATAATCTTTTACGCTTCTCGTAATCAGGAATCCGCTATACCGTGCGGACTCGTCAGGCAAGGTCGCAGAGTCCAGTCACCGAACCTGCCGCAATGGAACCTCGAGGTCTTGCTAATTTGGACATAAAATATAGCGTATACCGCAAAACTCTCAAGTGTTGTAATATCTGTCAAATTTCGAGCCTTAGGTTACCTTGTAAGCCCGTAACTAAATAATGGCAATTATTTGAGGTTGTTTTCTTCTTTACGTGTTTTTTTTTTCTTTTTTTTAACGCACGTGCTTGTTCCTGCCAGAAGGTGACCCATATAACCAAATCAGTCGGATAGTCCTGCCGCCGGCCCGATAATGATTAACGACCATACCGGACAGCTATTACAGAGCCCGGAAGTAATTGCGACGCCCCGTGTCGGGGGGGCAGTTATGCGCGCAGCGCGCGAGCTTCCGGATCCGGCAGAACCACAGAAACCGAATTATCGCCGCCTCCTTCTCTTCTCATCCCCTCTGCGGCTCATCATCGATGATGAACCAGTCGCTCGTTTTTGCTGCGCTCTCCTTTCACATCGCCACCGCACTCTCAGAAAGGGCCCTAGATATCCATCCACGCGGAGAGGAACAGTTACCGGCCGTCCACTCGCCCTTAATGTTTTCGTCCCTTCCTCTCAAATCGTCTCCTTTCGCGCCTCCTCTCTCTCTCTCTTTTTCCATCAGCGGCCGAAACCGCAACTGCGATCTGCAATAGACGTCGTCGTTAGTACACGGACAGACCGGATGCAGGACGGCGGCCGGCCACGCGGGTTCTTGACCGACGTGGTCTCCCGGAGTGCGCTTCGTCCTGGTTGGTGGCGGCGGTGGTCCGATGGCTCTCGCGCCACATCGCGCCACCGCGCTCCAATGACCTTGGAAGAGGCGTGACCTCTGACCTCCTCTTTCGATTCCCTTCCCCTCGGTGACGGCGGACCGTTGCCCTCCGTCGCTCCTGCGTCTCTGCGCGTCAGTGTATTCCGAATAAAGGAAGAGTTCAATTCGTCTGGCGCACGCCCTCGTCGTGTGCCAAAAAAAGAGAAAAAGTTCGCTGCGCCACTTTTTTACGCATCTGTCTTGAATTTGTTGGCACACGTTATGACTGTTAATAATAATATGTGGGGTTTAACGTCCCAAAACCACGATATGATTATGAGAGACGCCGTAGTGGAGGGCTCCGGAAATTTTGACCATCTGGTGTTCTTTAACGTGCACTGACATCGCACAGTACACGGGCCTCTACCATTTCGCCTCCATCGAAAATGCGACCGCCGCGGCCGGAATCGAACCCGCGACCTTCGGGTCAGCAGCCGAGCACCCTAGCCACTGATCCACCGAGGCGGACCACGTTATGACTGTCACGAAAGTAGGGTTTGGGAGGGTGCAAGCGATGAACCTCTCAATCAACCGTCCTTTAATGATTGCCGTAAGCGATCGAACGAAGTCGTAGACGAGATAGCTTTGATGTCCTTGGCGACATTTGTGCTGTCAAAGTCCGCAGCAGAACGAATAGTTGGTTGCTGTTTTCTAGGTGTTTTTTTTTTGTTTGTTTGTTTTTTTGTTTCTATATTTGAGACTTTACAAATTTGTAGCCAACGACTTAATGATCAAGTATCAGCTGTTTGAGGTATGAATGACCGGAGTTGAACTGAAGGCTCCTGATGTAGAGAGATAGATAGAGAGACCGGCAAATGAAAGAAGGGATTTTCTCGAGGCACATATTAAAGGTAAACGAAGGTGTTCTCGTTTCCACACAATGTCATATCGTAGATAACGCTGGGGGGATACCCCTCGAGGTCCTGGAACGTGCATCACAGGCTATGATTTGCAGCCGGAAGCAGATTGATCTGCGTTTCACTAGTGGCATGCCCGAATAGTCAACTTGATACGCTCGGTATATGTAACTAGACAGTTAGACAATGCGCGAATATGTTTTGCCAATTTAGTGCTGATTAACCTGCGAGCTCGGTTCATCGGCAGGATCTGCGGCTGCCCATATATCACTTTGAATAACCGATGCTGCTCGGCAACTTAAATCACTTGCTCGCCACATCACAACTACGTTGTAATACAACGAGTTGCTCAAACCCCCCGCGTGTACTCTCTTTTTCCTAACTTGCTACTTTGTCTGCCATCCGGGCTTTCCCATAGCGGAACAACCTTACTGCATTCAGTGTTGTAAGTGCTGTAGGGTACCCCCCCCCCCCCCAAAAAAAAAAAAAAAAAACACAAGAAAAACAAAATGCAAAAACTTAGGTCGGGCAACAAAAGATTGAAGCGGTCGGTTACGCAGTAGTGAAAAATTGGCAACAGAAATCAGCTAAAAAAAAAAAAAGAGCTGAAGGGAATACAGCCGAAGGGAAGATATACTAAAACTTCGCTCATCACTAATTCACACATGTGCGAGGTGTTTGCCTCATTTTTTTTTTCTTGCATACATAGAGGTGTGGAATACGTGAGTCAGACGATATGACACCAATAATTTCATCCTATAGAAGCCTATCATTTTGTATGTTAAGTAAAATATGAGCTGAGGGTGCATCTCATGGCCGCGTATGAGAGGAAAGAGGCTTCATACAAGCAGGCTTCACCAATCACTGCAGACTCGGTGAAATGGTTCGCGTTCGTTCGATTCAGGGTCTCCGCGTCGCTTTCTCCCAGTGATGAACAACTGTACTCAGATTATAAATTGCACTTCTCGATTGGATAATTTGCAAACTTTACGCGTGTACGTTTTTGAATATTCCCTGTAATGACGTATGTCGCAATTAAGGGGTTGAATCCACGCCTCAATGATGTTAGGCACGGTCGTTAGCAGTTCCGCCACAGCGATAGCATGAAAGGAGTACATAAGGAAACACGCTGCTCAGTATACACTGCCTTTCTAATTAAGACTATCAAAAACTATACAAGCGGTACATAGCGCATTTCGTAAGATATTCCGCAAGTTTAATTATCTTAGAGTCGCAAGTATTGTGAATTTGTTCGCTAAATAAGCATAACGCCACCCTGCTTCGGTTACGTAATTGAGGACGCGCCTTAGTGCTCTGAATTAAGAATCGCTCAGTTAGATCTCGTTAAGATACATGTATGAAAACTACGATTATCTCTTGCAAACACCGATCGCCTCTTCAAGCAATCCATACGGAAAACCACGATATATGCTGCTGACGATCAAAAGATTTTGAATAGAAAAAGACAAGAGGAACAGGTGGCGTCAGCGCGGGCTTTTTATGTATCAATAGCTAATGCGGATTCTGGAAATACGCAGGGTATTGCGAATAGGTCTAGGAATTTGCGTCTATACACCTTCGTTGTGCGTCATCCCTGACAACTCTTCCTCGCGCATAGGCAACTGCGCAATCATTCCGCCCTTTCGTTTTATGGACGTGCCTCATTTCAGAGCTGGGAAATTTCATCTCGAACGCAGCATCGACAAAAATGACCCTTGAGCAGCACGCATAAATGGCGGTTGCGCAACAGTATGGCTACGTCGCTACTTTGTTTCTACATCTAAGAAGAGTGCAGCGAGCGTTACAAGGTCAATCAGTGAGTGACTTGGGCAACCGAGATGCATTTATGCATCACCCGCAACCTTGCTCAACAGTGGCAACTTGTAAGTAAACAAACAAAGTTATTTTTCCTCGTTGCAAACGGTAGTCAAGGCGTTTAAGAAAGAAAACAGAAACTGGCGCTCGCTCGTACTCTTCCCGTTGTGACGACACACAAGCAGGCAAGCCAAGACGCATAGTTTAAAGAGGACAAGATATAGATAATTGTCCTCGCGCCACATGCATACTCGGAAATAAACCCAGAACGCCCGAAGGCGTCCCGCCTTGTACACTCTCGGTATGCAGAGCGTTGGCCGCAAGGCATGACCGTGGAAGTACAGTTTGAGATGGCAAAGACGACGCGCTGGTGACGTTCCGAATACCTGTACGTGTGAAGGTACACGCGACGGCCGTTAGAGGAAAAGATGGCGCTACTGTCCACGCGTGAACCGCCAATACGAAGCAGGGACACTGCGGGAAGGCGAAGAAAAGAACGACTGAGACAAGTCTCGACGGTTGCATTTTCTTGTCTTGAACAACCTCGATATATATTAGTCCGCCGGGTTGAGAAGTGGTTACTGTACTCTGCTGCTGACGCGAAGGTCGTAGGTTCGATCCCGGCCACGGTGGTGGTATTTCGGTCGAGGCGATATGCTAGAGGCCCGTGGACTGTGCGATGTCAGTGCACGTTAAAGAACACCAGATGGTCGAAATTTCCGGAGCCCTCCACTACGACGTGCCTCATATTCATACCGTGGTTCTGGGACGTAAAACCCCATATATATATATATATATATATATATATATATATATATATATATATATATATATATATATATATATATATATATATATATATATATATATATATATATATATATGTGTGTGTGTGTGTGTGTGTGTGTGTGTGTGTGTGTGTGTGTTGTGTGTAGATACAGACAGAGAAAGAGAGGGGAAACCAAGATACCACGTGATGTCTTCGTTGATCTTTTGTAGTATTACCTGTCCGAGCGTATGTGGGCCTCGATTTTGCTGCTGGCTTTTTATATGATGTATTTACAGTTGAAACAAGAGCTAGGGTTTTATTGAAACGTCACTGGATTGAAGGTAATATAATATAAAATTGATCGAGTGGTTGCCGCTGCACCGATGGAGAACACCGGGAATCTAATGTGCGCCTTGAAGCGTTAGGAGTCTTGACGAGTTATATCCGTCCTTGTCACGTAGGTGATCCTTCCAACGATGTTAGATCTATAATGCAATAGAGTATGTTTATTCGTTTCCGCGGAGCTACAACTGTCGCAACAGTCCGTACTCTCTGATTTTTTTTAAATGCGAAGCATTTCTTTGCGTACTGCAAACACTTTGAGCGTTTCTATTTGGCTATCTATCTATCTATCTATCTATCTATCTATCTATCTATCTATCTATCTATCTATCTATCTATCTATCTATCTATCTATCTATCTATCTATCTATCTATCTATCTATCTATCTATCTATCTATCTATCTATCTATCTATCTATCTATCTATCTATCTATCTATCTATCTATCTATCTATCTATCTATCTATCTATCTATCTATCTATCTATCTATCTATCTATCTATCTATCTATCTATCTATCTATCTATCTATCTATCTATCTATCTATCTATCTATCTATCTATCTATCTATCTATCTATCTATCTATCTATCTATCTATCTATCTATCTATCTATCTATCTATCTATCTATCTAGCCGCCTACGTCTGGTTGCTCTCGCGATCGCCTCCTTAACTTGAGGTCGACCAAAGTTAGTGTGGGAGGGTAAGAGGATTTGACGAATATGTCTGGCAGGTCGTGACTTGAATAACATGAAAATCCCGGCGCGTACGTCGTCAAACTCATCTCTCCAGACACGTGTGGCTCATACCCGTAAATCACGCGCCGCGGTATGCGGGTATGAGCCACAGGTACTCGTCAATTTATATCTACACAGGAACGGCGAGACCAAATATTGCTCATTTTAATGCAAGAGCGTTAAGAAAAACTGACATCGGCGGCGTTGACCCGACGAATGCAAAGAACAGAAATCGGAGCCCAGCAGGAATCAAACCCAGGCATTTTGCGTGGCAATCAAATATTCTACCACAGAGCCACGTTAGGTCTCGAAAGTGCTTTGGAAAAAGACCCTATGCAAGCGTAATGTTGGTGAAACATCAATTGTAATTGCAGTGCTGGCTATCTCATTTTAAAAAAATTACATATGTACTCCTAGGATACAGGCGTCACGTCGGGTTAGCGTCAATTGTAGCTAAGCGCCGTCCACTGAAGTAGCACTATCCAGGCCTACCATCCTCGCAAGCACAAGCGCTACATATCAGCTTACCGCTTCTGGTGTTGTAATACCCATGTTTCTGTTTGCATCGTTACGCAACTGTAAACAACTGGTTATATGAAACATATGCGACTGTTCAACATATATCTGTGCGTTCAACATTAGTACATATATTTAGCGTCATTTCGTAACTTTTCGCTCAATAAAAAAAATTACAACTTCGTCACGTTACCGCCGCATGCTTCGCGTAACATCGATTCCCATGGTACTTGGGATCTGCCTAATTTTTTTTTTT
>JALIZH010017355.1:0-15000 GCA_030522465.1 Rhipicephalus appendiculatus | reverse complement strand
GGCAAAGTGCAAGACGCCCATCAAGGGCAGCGAACCAGCATAATAGTGAAACACAGGCGATAGAATATGACCTCTCATTCGGCTCGACAGCAGCTTAACAATACGTTATATTGGGCCGTCTGGTGCATAGCCACTTGAGAGACTCGGCGCAAGGTTACTAACGAGAGGTTCTTTCTGTATCTTCTTCTATCTTCTCGTTTGAAACCTTGAACCACGTCTTTCGGGTTATCTCTACAGTAGATAAAGTTCATCCAACGCAACCTCGTCGGCCAACTATTGAATCGCTGCGCAATTATATATAGACAGCTTGCACTGAAGCTTTCCGGAGTTGAAAATAGTGCTAGGGCACAAAAACTAGCGAGAGGAGGAAGCAAAAACTGGAAGGACATTATGAACGTTCGCCGTGACGCCTCTTATTGTTTATAACAACCAATGAAAGAGTTTGTACGTACCCTAGATGTGAGAATGTCGAATCACGCATGCTCTGCACATGACTTGACACTCATCAACTTGAAGAGCAGCACGAAGAGCATCTATCAACCAGTTAGTAAAACACGAGGGGAGGGGGGGAGGGAGCGAACACTGTGGGCAAACAGCGCACGCGCAAAACCTGACGCGCAAATTGAGCTTGATACGCGCAGCCTATCTAATTGTGTTTGCCCGCGATGTTTACGCTCCCCCCCCCCTTCCCCCCGTTTTTTTTATTCGAATAACCAGTTGATAAATGCGCTTCGTCCGTGTCGTTTCGTACCTGTGTTTGTTTCTACACATTGCAACGCAGCTCTTCAAGTAGAAATATGTTATTCCAACTAGCCCTGATGCAAGCTTTAACATGACTTCACATGTTTTAAGATCGAGCTCTTGAACTTGGACATTCTTCAGCTGAAGATCAGTGGAGATAGCCCAGCAACAGTTAGACGAGGCGCCGAATCGCGCCTCATTGGCCGTTCGTAATGGCGTCTCGTTTTCGTCGCATCTCCGACAGAGGGCGGTGTCGGCGACGCTGACGCGATAAACGAAAGCTTCCATCGTGGCGCCCTCTGGCCGGTGCAAAGAGCACATATATGGCGCATCGGTTCGACGAGACGCGCCCGAGGCCGTCGAGAAGTCGTGTCAGCGCCTGATTGTTCACATCCCACCCCCCTCCCCGACGTAGTGGCCGGTGTGGCCGCGACGGTTTGTGCCGCCTGCGGTTGCCACCACCTTCGCCGTCAGGGAGCGGGAAGTGGTGGCTGAGGTCTGGAAGCCCAAGGGCACGACGCGTGGTGTACCGCTGGCCCGTTTCTCGAGGAGGCTCCTCCGACCTTGTCCGCTTTGTTTATGCGCGTCGCTCGGACGTCCAAGGACCCTCGCACACCCTGGCCGTCGTCGCGTCTTCCTGCTGCTGCTATACTATAGAGCGCGCACCTTGACGGACCTCTCCGCTACATCTCGCACATGCCACCCTCGCACTCGCGTCGTCGCCCCTCCTAGTCTTTCGTGTCGTCCATGCAACGTACGCGCATTAACAATACCGTATCGCGTCGTTTTCGAGCGCTTCCCAGAAGCACAATCCCATTTGTAGAATGACGCATTCTCCAGGGTCTAATTCGATCTGTTGGGCCTATAGAGACTCGAAACGAGAGAAAGGAATGGAAATGAAGGGAAGCTATATTGCGTAAATTAATGCAGTGCTGATTGCCCTGCATAGTATGTATTCGACTAAAGGAGGAAGTACACGTAGAGGAGAGAATATTCACAGAATTTCAGAGGTGCGCTGCCGAGAATGCCCCATGCGTCCACATGCCAGCCTTCGAAGTTCTGGTCATCGTGTGTGCCTGCATTCCCAACGTCCACGTTGCAATCGCGGCAAAGCGACGCTCACTGAGGGCGTTATTTCAGTGTCACAAAACTAATCGCGTTACGCAACGTGCAATATCAAGAAGTGTATGCGCGTGATTCTAAGAGCGGAACTCTTAAAGCTTTTCGTTGCGCCGGGTAGTGCGAACAGGAAACTATCATCATCATGAATCGGCCCGCGCGCTCTTCGTCATCTTCTGCTTCGCTCCCAAAACACGTGCGCCGATTCATCCGGCGCGGGATGGAATAACTCTGATGGGTGAGAGAACAAGTACACAGAGAGAAAAGGAAAGAGAAATGAACACAGAGAGAGAGAGGGGGGGGGGGGGGGAATTCGTGGAGAAAATAAATGTCTAGGTGAAGCGGGATCCGAACCCGCGTACCCACGATCCGAAGGCGAGAGTCCTAACCACTGAGCTATCCAGGCACGCTAGCAGAGCACGCTAGCAGAGCATAGCATAGCCTTGTATAGCGAGATGTCGGGAAAGGAGAGTGAAGGTGAGGAGGAGGGCAAGGAGGAGGGGAGAGAATAAAGCGTAGCATAGAAAGGAAGAGAAAGAAATGGAGAAGACGAAAGGGGACAAAGAAAGAAAGAAAGAAAGAAAGAAAGAAAGAAAGAAAGAAAGAAAGAAAGAAAGAAAGAAAGAAAGAAAGAAAGAAAGAAAGAAAGAAAGAAAGAAAGAAAGAAAGAAAGAAAGAAAGAAGGAAAGAAAGAAAGAAAGAAAGTTAGAGAATCAAAGAAAGAAAGAGAGAGAGAAATAGAGAGAAAGAAAGGAAGGAAAGGCAGGAAGAGAAAGTAAGAGACTGAGAGAAAGAGATAGAAAGAAAGTGGAAGCATAAAATAGAGAGAAAGAAGGGCAAGAAAGAGAAAGACAAAGAAACACACAGAGAGAGAAAGAAATAGAAATAAACTGAAACAAAAAAGACATGGAAAAAACAGAGAAACGACAGAAAAAAATAAAGAAATCGGCATCCCTAGTGCGAAGCTTTGCTGAATTTTTTTTCCATTGAATAAATGGAATTTATATCGGCATAGTATGTACAGATACCCAGAACAATAATATCCACTGACAGCCTGGCAGTGCCTGCAATGTGCTCCCATACAGGGCGCAGCTTGACAAGCAGTGCATTAGCACTCCATTAAGTTCGATTGTTTCCATAGTTCGAAGATGAATTCAGATACGAGTACATGCGCGTAACTTCCCCACAACGGGAAGCCGAAAGTGTTTCTCGTGATGACCAAGTCATGCTCCGATTCACCGCCAGGTTGGCGATATTGCAGCAGGGATTGTAATAATAATTGCCGGGGTTTTACGTGCCAGAACCACAATATGATTATGAGGCATGCATTAGTGGGGGAAATACGTATTAATTTCGACCTTCCGGGGTTCTTTAACGCGCGCCTAAATCTAGGCACACGGGGGCTGTTTGTATTTCGCCGTGGCCGGGAAGCAACAGTGGTTGTCAGTTGGAAATGGGTAGCTTTGTGCCCAGACGTAATAATAAACATTTGATGAAGTAACGTTAAGCGGGTTACCAAATAAGTACATTCTATAACGCTCTCTCTTTCTCTATCTCATCTAGTGGTTATGGTGGCCTGACCGCTGACCCGAAGACCGCGGAATCGAAGCCCGGCTGCGCCGGCCGCATTTCGAAGGAGGCGAAATGCTTGAGGTCCGTTTGTTTACATTTAGGTGCACGTTAAAGAACACCAATGGTCAAATTTTCCGGAGCGCTCAACTACGGCGTCCCTCATCATCATATCGGGGTTTTGGGACATAAAATCCCGCAATTATACACTATATTTCTAGACGCTCTCGTCGTTCGGCTTTGCTGGCGCAGCGATTCGGCACACTCAGCCCCGTTCAGGGTCGGCGACGACGGCAGTGAGATTCGCGCGTTTCTTTGATTCATTTCGGTGTTTCTTAAAATTTTCGTTGAAGCATTATTTTAGCATTGACAATGCTGCTCCGTGAGCGTCGCAGCGTTGTTTAAAAAAAGAATCGAGCGGGTGTCTAAAAAGAATCGCGTTCATTGCGCTGACACCAACGCGATTCCCTTTTGACACCAACGCGATTCACCAATGCGCCCGGCTCCGACAGTAGCGATAGGATCGAGAACAATAGTGAGAGCGCACAAAGGCGCTCCGCAATGCGGTAGCGCACGTTACTGGCGCGCCAGGGACATGAGCTAACTACTGAAACTGGCAAGTCAAATATGCACCGCGAACAACAGTGGGTGTAACTTTAGCACGTGCTTACAAACGCAAGGAGAGACACAGCCTTTTATAACGCTATTCCTTTTTGTGCGTCTTCGGATGTACGAACGATGCTGCCGGCTGCGTTACAGCGAAATCGACCGGACGGCGGATGACTAAGTCAGGCATAGAGTCCAGCCGAAGGTGTCGCTACAAAATTGTGGTTTAGGAAAGTGTGGCTGATATAAACGTTCGTAACCGCACGCGGTATTTGTCAATATCGAGCGACAAACAAGCTACGTCTCATGAAAATACTTGGTATGGAAATATCTATGTTCGGTTACATCTTAAAGGGGCACTGCAACACTTTTCCAAGTAACCATTTAAAGAGTTCATTGACTCACGAATCGACCGCCGCAAAAATTTTTAGAATCCGTCAAGCACGAGCGGAGTTAGAGACATTTATCACACGCTGTAATTGCTTTCTCTCTTCTCTCGTCCCGACGAGCGCGCTGGAAGCTAAGCAGGGAGGAATTCCACGGGGGGGAAGAAATTACGTCACGAGCACGTCATGATCTTGAGAACTTTTTCTTTTTTTCCTTCGAACGCCCGGCTTATTTTCAGCGTGATCGCGAGCGCGCGCGGGAGGGCGTGGCGGCCTCCCGCGGCGGCCACGGTAACTTTGCACCTCACGATGCTCAAATCAGCCAATGGCCGTGAATTTGGGATATATGGCGCGGTAATTTGGGTTTATGAAATCATTTGTAGAAAGAAGAGGGTACGATTTCTAGCTTTAAGAATTAACTGTAAATTCCAGGCCACGTGCTGAGCTATAATGTTTGGCTTGCGTGTTCTCTGGAGCCTCAACTGCCGATCGGCAGCATTTTCTGATCACTCTGAAAAAAGCGTTGCAGGGCCCCTTTAAGAAATAAATGCAAGCTCTGCCCCCCAAAATGAGGGGCGCCAGCCATTCATTTGTGCTGGGAGGCTTCCGCTGTAACCGTTAAGTATTGTCTCACTGCTAATATAAATGCTACGTATATTAAAAATTAAGACTTCGTCGTCCCTACCTAAAATATTGTGTTTCCCC
Source organism: Rhipicephalus appendiculatus (assembly GCA_030522465.1). Classification (NCBI taxonomy): domain Eukaryota; kingdom Metazoa; phylum Arthropoda; class Arachnida; order Ixodida; family Ixodidae; genus Rhipicephalus; species Rhipicephalus appendiculatus. The sequence continues at coordinate 9,874 of JALIZH010017355.1, read as the reverse complement.
GACCAGCGACGTCGAAATCTTTGTCCGAAATTTGCCAGGAAGTTCAAGGTGTCGATCGAGAACCAAGGGACAAGAACATGTATCTGTGTGGGCAAGTCACCAACCTGAACCACGCGTTAGGTGCTCGACTTCAAGCAAATGAACAAACGCAACTACTCAAACTTTCATTGGTTGGGACAACGACGGCTGCGAGCGGAGCTTAACGAGTATTCTTAGGTTGTCACCGGCATTAGGACGTCGTTTATTTCCAGCGCTCTAACCTAATGGCAGCGAGAATTGCGAATATCGTCACGCTCCAGAATAGCACCTGGACTAAATCCTTGCTTCAGAACAAACTGAAGCTGCTAGGCCACTTTGGGCTGCGGCCTTCTCCATTAAAAGAGCTATGGTAGGCACTCATTATTACGCAGGTATAGTAATAATAATAATAATAATAATAATAATAATAATAATAATAATAATAATAATAATAATAATAATAATAATAATAATAATAATAATAATAATAATAATAATAATAATAATAATAATGTAACCGAACGATGATGGCTTGTCACAAATTGTTGTTCCTGATTTTGCTTTGCACAGCACACAGAGCGTGGTCGTGCAGTTGCTTCAGTGCAAACATCGCACAGCGTGGTTCAGTGTTAAAAGGAACAATTTTCACCTACGGCTTTTACTTTTCTGGCGTCCCTGATTGCAACTGCCAGCTAAGCGTATTGTCACAGTACTAAACAAGTGTGCACATTGTTTCTGGGCTTAGAGAACCCCAAGTTGTCTGCCGCAGAAACTCGACTGAGAAGGAAACTTGCAAGTTTTCTACGTTCACGTGTTTCATGCGGGAGGCCGCGCTGTATATTTGCATCCGAGCGGTTCGGCGGTTTGTTGCTCTATATACATTAGCGCAGATTGGCCGACTGCCACGCACGTGCACCGCCATGTCTGTTCGTTTCGAGACAGTGTACGCCACAGTCCAACGACAGCTATATACAACACCATCCGGAAGTCGCTGCCCTGGAACGCCACCCGGTCGGAAAATTGCCCCGCTCACTTGGCTTGCGCCGATGACCCCTTCCGATGTTTCTTTCACTCAACTCCCTTTTATGTACTTACTTACTTCTCGTTACTCTGTGCTTTCTTGTATAGGACATCAAGATTTTCCGGTCTTCCCGAAATCAAGTTTCTCGGAAGCCAATCCAAGCGGGCAGCCTGTACCTCGTGATCGTCCGCGTTTCGGTTTCGCGCTGTGAAAGTGCATGGGATCCTGGCCTTTCGAAACTGCGCACTAGAGAAAAGAAAACAGAAAGAAAAAAGAAGTGTCGTCCAGTGAATAACTCCCGAATTTCGAGATGCGGGATGACGTATATGCGTCTATCAGTGCAAAGCTAGGAACAGGGACGTTGTTTGTTGGGCGAGTTGGTTCATTGTAATGGAAAAAATGGACCCAGCGATAAAAACAAAGTGAGTGAAGCTGTCCTCTCTGTCTTCGTTTCTATCGCCGCTTACTTTTTTCTATCAGAAGCAGCAGTGTCGTAGAAGGTGGAGCTTTTTAATAATTCGTTCGCTTGGAACGAAATGTCGTCATATACGAAAGAAAAAAAAAACTTCAAATATCTCGAAAGTGCGAATTTAAAAGCCGCTAAATTGACATTCCATATAAGGCACCCGAACTTTACATTAGTGTCCAGCATGTCGTGCTTGACTCTAATGCAGACTTTTTGTCCTGCTGCGACTTTCGTGTCTTGTTACTTGTCTGGATCCCTATAGTTCGAGTTGAGACATTGGGCGCGAGTTCGCAGGTTCGATTCTAGGCCACGGAGGCCACATTGCGATGTGGGCACAATGGAAAGGCGTTCGTGTACCGTGCTTCGAGTGTAGGTCGTAGCTCACAAAGAGGAAGAAATATACCCTGAGTCATACTGTATATTTAATCTCTCATAGCCGTACAGTTACGACGTCGTCGGAAAAGTCCATGTTCAATGCTAAACCTTGTTATCGCTGTCACTGCTTTCGCCCTTTGGGCGGAACTGCTATTTTACTTTATAACGTGGGCGCGTTTCTTGGCTAGGTTGGCGAAAGCGTGTACCCAGGTGTAAAGTGCACAAATGGTGTCCGCAAGAGCCGTGTCTGGAAATCACGTGACCTCTCCCAACGGAACTTATGCCGGTGCCAATTGCCTCGGCAACTACCTGCCGCCGTGGCCGCGTTTCCAAAACTCGGTTGGCGAAAGCGCGCACGCAGCTGGCGCCTCCGCAGCGACACTGGGCGCTAGCTCCACTGTGCCGAAGCAACCACTTGCAGCCGCGGCTTAGGAAAGGGGAATCCCCGCAGCAGACCTTGCAGCACCTCTCTGTAAAGGCTGCTTCACACCGACGACTAGCACCGGTCGCGCGACCAAGTTAGTCGCTTTGCGACTGGTCGCAAACAGTCGCAAACAGTCGCTTCGGTCGCAAAGCGACTGCTTTTGCTCAGTCGCTCGCTGCGCGACTTTTCAGTCGCGCGACTGCAGTCGCAGGACGGCTGGAACCAATCAGCGAAGCCCAGAAGTGACGTCAGCATTTGTTTACAACCGGGCTCGTCGTTTTTAGATGTGAAGCATCTTATGGCGAAGCTTAATCCGGTGGTGGTGTGCGGCGTGACCACACTTACTGCGCATGCGCAAACCCTTTCAAAAAATAAAAAACCTCCTCTCCCCCCTCTCTCTCCTCTAGGCATCCCTCCCCGCGGCAACCACACCCTCACTGCGGATGCGCCTCCACTCCTCTCTCCCCTCCTACGCTCTCCCTCTCTCCTCTAGGCATCCCTGCCCGCGGCGTCCACACTCCCACTGCGCATGCGCGTCCCCCCCTCTCTCTCCTCTAGGCATCCCTGCCCGCGGCGTCCACACTCCCACTGCGCATGCGCGTCCCCCTCTCTCTCCTCTCCTACGCTCCCCCCTCTCTCGCCTCGCGACGCCGACGCAGGCAGCGAGCTGCTAGCCAGTTTCTTGGTTGAAAAAACCGACTGCTTGCGCTGCACAACCGTTCACTGGCCACCCCGTATATATGGCAATGGATTTTGACCTGCAAGGTGGTGCCGGTGGGAGATTTCTCCTGTGCGTTGTTCAACAATAAAAATTCGCAGCGTGCGCGTTAACTAAAAGCGGACTGCGGGTCTCTGTGTCCAGTCGGAGTCTTCTGTCTCTCATTGCCCATTAGCAGAGATTGGCATGTTCCAGTAGGAAACACCGCTCCATCACTGCGTGCTTTGCGCCTCCCCAGTTTTCTCGCCTGCGCAACGCTGCGGTAAGCGCCAGCGTCAACGCCGCCGCCAGTGTAAGCGTTAGCGACCGCTGCTTCGCATGTACACATGGTTCCCTTTATTTCTTTTCTGTTTTTTTTTATTGCGCTCCTTTGGCTCGCTGATAACGAGATCCGGACATGACTCTCTGGGTTTGCGACTTCCGGTCGCTCGCATGCAGCCTCTGCCGGTTGTGAACATCGGTCGCTTTCAGTCGCTTTTTTGGTCGCCAGTCGCAAATGGTCGCGCGACCGGTGCTAGTCGCCAGTGCAGCCAAAAGAAACGTTCTTGTGTTCTCATCCCTTAAGCATACGCTTAGGGATACTCTGCAACTTTTTTACGACTAAGCATCTTTTTTTTACTTCGATTGAGCCCGCTTCACACATCGTGCTTGTAACAGGCGATGATGATATCTGATGTTTCACGTGTCCAAACCAAGATATGATTATCAGGCACGTCACTGTGGAGGGCTCCGGAAATTTCGATCATCTGGTGTTCTTTAACGTGCGCTTACATCGCACAGTACACGGGCCTCTAGCATTGCGCCTCCATTGAAATGCAAACGCCACGGCTGGGATCGAACCCGCGACCTTCGGGTCACCAGTCGAGCACCGCAACCTCTGTACCACCACGGCGGCCTGCGTGTAACAGGCGAGTCATTTCACTCTGGCGAGTTTACTTGCCACGCGTCGTTAAACGAGAATGCTTGAAATAAGCATTAGGCTAATTTTGTGATAGCACAATTCTTAGTGCATCCACATGTGTCCGCGCCGACAGGACATATGAACTCGTTGTTCACGTCATTGCACATACAGGGTTGGTCAAAAGCCCCCTGGCCACTATCTCATTTATTTCTATGGTGGCGTGGCCTGGGAACTTATGACCACCCCTGTACATATTTATTTAACCAGCGCGTGTAGAACGAGGCAAAGCGTATTTGGCGCACTCAACGTGCACATACGGCAGCCAGGCGCCTGTCGCAGTCACGCGGGCAGGTAATACTGACACCGCATCTTCACGCAACTGCGCAGACGACCTCGAAAGAAAAAGAAAAACACACACACACACACACACACACACACACACACACACACACACACACACACACACACACACACACACACACACACACACACACACACACACACACACACACACACACACACACACACACACACACACACACACACGCACACGCACACACACACGCACACACACACGCTTCCATCGCATACGAACGAGAGAAGTCTCCGTGATGCGGCAACAATTGACACCGTTTCGTCGTGCGCACGCAAATGGGCGTTCCTCCTGCGACGACCGCACGAGGATTCTCGGAAGAATGACATTCGCTCAGAAGGGACTGCGTCCAGGGCGTATATCATGCGGCACCTACTTCGCGACAGTGTTTCCTCGAGATGTTTACGTGTTTCTCCCGCCGTTCCTGCTGCTGCTGATGTCCCTATACCGCCTTCTTCGTTGTTTTCACCTCCTTTCCTAAAGCCTCGCGGCCCGCCCTTGCAGAACAGGTGCCCGCTGCGTTTTCCGGGCCACCCCGCCCTCGAAAGTGAGGACGGGACGTGGCGCGTATACGAGAGACGCAAATGCGTTCTAATCTGAATTACGTTGCCCTCGCGTCAGCTCCTGTCATTTTCTAAGGGGGAGGCACGCACGCAGCTCACGATTGCGTTGTGAAAAGTAAAAAAAAAAAAAAAAAAAGAAAAGGGAGGAGCACGGCCTTTTTTATGAATCGGTGAGCGTGTTTTCATCCGAGAGCTGAGAGCGAATGCTCACAGCACCGAACGACGCGTTATGTCACCGAAGTAAACATCTGCGCATCTTGCATGATCGTAAAGGTAATGCCAAACTCGTGAGGACAGCTGAGCTTCTTACGTGCCCTTTGTGCGTGGTCATCAGCTGGCACTAATGTATGAATGATAGCGTGCGTTAAGAAGTCGCCATCTGAAAAAGCGCCCTTCCTTTCTGCGTGCATTTTAACGTTCCACCTAACCGTACCGTTTGTTTTGTCTGTTTGTCTTCATTATGGCCTTGTTTTGTTTGTGCAGACACGTACTTTTTCTTGGCGTTGGTTGCTACGACGTTGATCGATAGAACGGCTCACATGAGGAGTACTTCTCTTTCCTTGCTGTATTTTATTGTGCAAGTATCGTTTAAGGCTGGGCGGAGTAGCGAATAGCAGGTAGAAAGTTCTGTTGCTAACAGAAGGCTCCGTACTGTTGAAGCCCATTTACCGTACCTGCAAAGTGTCCTGTGCTAGACGCTAGGAGTGGCGTAAGAGAACCATATAAAGAGTATTTTGGTGCGTGGGAATGCATCGTATATATTTTTAATGCCGCTACCTTAAAAAAAAAAAATCACGCCATATCCACGAAGTGAATGATGATGAGTGGGTGAAGCTTGATCGTTTTCATCCATGGCAGAAATAGAATGTGTGGTCTGGAACGCGCTTATACTTCATGGTCATGAGCGTCATCGTTATCACGTGCAGTGGGTACATTCCACTATACTGGAACGCGCTTATACTTCATCGTTATCACGTGCAGTGGGTACATTCCACTATACTGCGTCATCGTCATCTTTATCACGTGGAGTGGGTACATTCCACGATACGTGGCTATCTACCTACCTACCTACCTACTACAACAACTACAGAGGAGGAACAGACCCACACCCTTAGGAGCATCGCCCCTAAAAACACTTTCGGTTTCGATATCGAGGGGGCGGCTTCTCAGTGACGTGTCATCACAGTGTGACGTCGCGGGGAGACAGCAATTAGCGACGTACTAGCGGCAGATCTGCCATCTGCTCGTGGCGCACGTCAACAGAGATGAGTGAATTGTCTCCAGCGACTCCGACAGTGATCTCCGCGATTTAGGCTGCATGCAGGACGCCGAGTTCACAAAATCAGCGGACCTCTGCTGACTCGTCAGGATAATGTCCATTGCGGTGGGGCTGGCTTGTAGATGCCGAGTGACGAAAATATCTAAGTAAAATATTTTATACGTGTTGTCTGACTCCGTTGTGTGGAAAACGTTAACGATATATAATTGTTGTGGTTCAACGTCCCAAAACCACGATATGATTGAGAGACGCCGTAGTGGAGGGCTCCGGAAATTTCGACCACCTGGGGTTCTTTAACGTGCACCTGCATCTAAGCACACGGGACTCAAGCATTATCGCCTTCCATCGAAAATGCGGCCGCCGCGGCCGGGAATCGATCCCGCGACCTGCAAGTCAGCAGTCGAGCACCATAACCGTGCACTGGACCACTGTAGCGGGTGAGCGTTAACACTGTATACCAAGGAAACGAAAAATGTCCCTTTTGCGATGTCTCAAAATCATGTCAGTACTCCTTTAAAGATTTGCTACCCGGCCACTGCAGCTTCTCATGCAGGTTATTTCCGAAATCTGCCAGAAATGGGCAGAAAGGGAGTACACTGGAATCTGTTTGAAGTAGAATGGGGATGAAAATTTTCCTACGCTATACACGATATTCTTTGTATCAGTGGGGATGAAATCGACTCTAACGAACCGACAATCTGGCTGGCCTAAAAATTCTAGACACAAAAAGGCATTCACTGCGCAAAATGAAGGTGTCCATGCACGAGGGGGCGTTTTCTAATTCAACCGTTTCAGTCGTCGGGAATTTCTCCAAATAGCTCCTCAGTCTCCTGGCCATGTCCGCGGCGTCCGCAGTGCTTTTACCAAAATCTGTGCAACTTCTAACACCACATTTTCGACAAATTTTTGATGCCACAACCATAATCTTTTTTTTTTTCGAAATGTGATCGTGAGTCGTCGTTAAATATTCGTTTTCCCTGTTATGCTATTTTTGGAGTTTTGAGCCTCGCGTGATGCAAATATTTCTTCGTTACAGCCGATATCGCTCTCGCGCTTTCGATTTCGTGATAAAAATAATGAATGACGCCGAAATGAAGCGTGATCATCCAAAGCTCGTATTTAGTTCGCTATAACCCATAATTCGCTATATCATTGTTCGTTATAAGGAAGTTCAACAGTAGAAAGAAGGTTTCTTCAAACTAACAAAAAAAAGGCAGCAACATCTCTTTCACTCGTCCGCTCCTCTGTTCCCATCAACCGACCCGAGACCCTAACAAGGGCATCGTTTGCCTTCATCGCTGCAGCTCCCACACAAACGACCGCAATGTCTGTTCTCAACACTCCACAATGGTCGCTCACAAGCCCGCTTGTTAACGTTAATGCTGCGCAAATAGTAGCGTATCAGGGCATAATAGTTAGCTAGTTAACACGAAAGCGTGGTCGGAGAAGTTACCTGGAACTAGGCCCATTGTTCTGTGTAAAAGGTGCCGCACGCGCGCTCATTTGAAACCTTCGCGACCTTTTTATTTTTATTTTTTTTATTTTTCTTTTTGAGAGAGCCTCGCCTTACGCACGTGTGCGCTAATCTTTCTGCGGCGCGGTTCTCGTCTGTTTCCTCACATTTTTTTCCTCTCATTGTGAGCTTCAAGTCTTTACAAGTTGCACTGCCACTTTCCATTTATTTAGTGTTTTTTTTTTTTTTCGCTGTCACAGCCGCTGCTTCTTACCGTTCACATTACAGACGCGCGTGTCAGAAGAAAAAGAAAAAAAAAACGCTGGAAGGTTGAATAGATACAGTAGAGTGGAAAAGATGACTGGAGGACAATTAGTATACACTGAGGTGTAGGTATAATGACGAATTTTGTACGCTTTAAGCAATGGCTGAGGCCGACGCCTTATAAAACTCGGGGGCTTCTACATCGTGTGGAGTTGGTTCGTGTGTGTGAAGATGATAGTGATAAGAGCGTGCTGGTCCGTGCTCGTGGCGTGAGCGACTGTGCGAAGCACCGAAGCGAGGAAATATAGATTTAGCGAAAAAGAGGTAGGAGCGCAAGTGCTGGCTACAATCTTAATTTCATTGGCCTTAGGCAGAGTGGCGAGTTCTGCTTGTAATAGGCGGACTTGAGCTTCTTTTTTTGCCAAGTCACTTGCAGAATTTTCCAGTCACTTGGCGCGTTTTTCTGGGCTTATTTGCGTTCTTATAGCAAATATAGTTATTTTAGAGAGATCATCACTTTCACCAATAGCGTGTTTGTCGTTCACTAATAGCAAGTTTGTCGATCACATTGAGTAGTTATAGGTGTTGAAGTCAGATGTACGTTGGGGGGAATCAAGAAGTAACGGTCATCGCGCACTGGCAAACGTGCATTCAACCGAAGGAAGTGCGTGGGAATGCATCCCACGCAACCCAACACCCTGGAGACAATGTTAAAAAGTAAATATGTGCTTTCCTTCACAGCTGCGCATATTTTCGCTGAGCAAAATAATTAAAGCGATTTTTTGAACTCCCCTTCATATTTGAGTGACATTTTTTTTAAAATCATAACTAAATGTATTTCCAAGAATGGGAAAATTTATTAAATTTGCGCTTCTTTTTGGCTTCTTCGCGATAGCCGCGCCGCTGTTTCGGAGCTTCCTTTGGTATGAATGTTTGCTTGTATTATGGTGTACTGGAATGGGGTAGTGGGCCGTCTGGCGCCTGAGACGTGGCTCTTTTTGCGATGACGGCCTCGTCAACAGAGCACACCGTTCTACGGTGGCGCCACCACTCGCTGGAGCTTGGAGCCATTGTACGACAGTGGATAATATACGGCCTCCGAGATGGGCTCGGCTTTCACGGAGGCCTTGTTTAAACTTACACGAATTGGTGCACGAGTGATTCGCCTATCTTCGCTGACACTTCGTTTCTGCGGCGTTCTCTTGTGTTGTTGGCAGTGGTGAATCTTCGAGACTATGCGACAGAAAGAAGCGGTAGCCAGGGGAGCACCGTTGAGAATCTTGCGGACATCAGATACACATTAGCAGACGATCGAAAAACACCCGCATCTTTCAGCAATGGTTTTTCGCTCTTACCATCTGCAGAGTTCATTTATTAATTTCAGCTAGTAAATGTTTCCTTTTATCGCATTATGCAAACACAAGGCTTACATGAGCAAAAAAACGAAATTTTTTTACCGTCTGCATTATGTGCAGACGACGCTCAGTACAAGCATTTAAAGCAGACGATTAGAAATGTAGTGCCGCGCAGGTACGTTATGATTGTTTCGTTTCCTGAAGTTACTCAGCGTGTGAAGAACTTTGAAGCCGTTATGTTACCCCGCATTTTGAGCTCTTCTTTCACGTACGAAGCGACAAAATGTGGCCTTCATGTCAAGTAAGTGTACTTGTTCTCTTCCACAATCGCACTCTGTGTAGGGGGCACGTTTAAGACTTTTCATATTTGTCGGCGGTTAGTCACCTAATGGTATGAAACCTAGAAACAAACAAAACTGTGCGAAAAGATTATGTTTATCTGCCTTAACCAGCACTAGGCCCCGCATTACAAATTCAAAATTCGCGCCATGAGCACACCGTTCGATCGCAGCGCCCTACTGGTGGCGTCATCGCAAAAGCGACCACCACTGTCCCATTGGTTTGCTCTGAAGACGGCCCACTATCCCATCCTAGTACACCATACTTGTATAGCTCGGTAGCATCTGGCAAATCTGGTCTTAGGAAACATGGAAGGTAGAGTGTT